>JARJDV010007101.1:0-54561 GCA_030264675.1 Anaulacaspis nigra | reverse complement strand
TGTGCTAATGATCATGTCTTCTAGAAGCAGCCCAATCTAAGTGCTATGGGATGTACGGTTGTTTCGATTTGAATTATCCATGGACCAGTGATAATCGACCGGTTGCTCTTCTGCCAGAAAGCATCAAGAAGGTAAGTAAATCGACAAGTGATAGAGTGGTACTTAGAAAGTTTTTGTGTTAAGGTGGAGCCTAAATTAACTTATTACACAAGGGAAAATCCTGTTATTGGCACTCGTTTTGATCTCGACGTTCACGATGTGATCTCACATTCAGGAATCGATCCACATCGACCACTTTACCTCGTGACACATGGCTTCACTGAGAGTGGAGAACATCCATGGGTAAAACAACGTCTAGTTCTAAATCAAAAATTTAAATAATGTTTTAGTGTTTTTCAGATCAAAGCAATGACGAGGGAATTGCTTATTTATGAAAATGCGAATGTGATAGTAATTGATTGGCAAGGGGGTTCAAGTCCTCCTTACACACAAGCAGTGGCAAATATTCGCCTTGTTGGTGCGATAACCGCGCATCTTTTAGCAGACTTGGCACAGTTTACTAATCAAAATCTGGATCATGTGCATTGCATTGGACATTCGTTGGGAGCGCATTTAAGTGGTTATATTGGATACACATTGCAAGATGTATGTGTTAAATAGTCAAGTGATTTTAATATGACTTAAGTAAATGTTCAATTCAGGACTTTGGCTTAATGTTGGGACGTGTGACTGGAATGGATCCTGCGGAACCTCATTTTGCGAAAGCTGGACGCCCGGTGCGTTTAGACAAATCAGCAGCAAAGTTTGTGGATATAATTCATACTGATGCGAGTCAATTTATCCGCGGGGGCCTTGGTATGACTGAAGCTATAGGTCATGTCGATTTCTATCCGAATGGCGGAACTAATCAGCCAGGATGTGATAAAAGTGTTACCGAGTTTGCTATTGAAAGTGGCGGAAGTCTAATTAATGGCATCAAAAAGTTCATGGGTTGTAATCACGTCCGGAGTTATTTATATTTCATCGAAAGCATTAACAGTAATTGTTCGTTCCACTCTGTAACTTGCAACAGTTACGAGGTGAGTTCTTATCATTTTACATTATTACTTTGATATTTACACGCAGTTATTCGCAGAATTTCATTGGTGGAAAATGTTTTGAATGCAATAATCTAAAAGGTCGCTACTGTATTCCAATGGGGTATGCGAGTCGCAAACATTATGAAATGTTAGTGAATAGACGCTTTCTAAAACAAAATCAAAGCGTTGTTCAGTACTTGCGCACTTCCGATGTTGAACCGTTTTGTAGTAAGTGAATTATCTCAATTGATTGTCAATAATATAATTAATCATGTTAATTAATTATAGAGTCGCATTACAAAATATCTGTACTCGTGTCAGACTCCTCGCAAAGTAAGAAGCATGGTGGAGAGATTGGTCAATTATGGTTTGTGTTTCACTCAGCTACAGATAAACGAGGTATTAAAACATCGCGTGTGCCTTTAAATAAAGGAGGATATCATGAACCAGGTGCATTATACACAGAAATTGTGTCTGCTGAAAAGATTCAACACTTGAGAGCACTGGAAGTTGAATGGGATTATGAAAGTAATGTCTTCAACCCGTTAACTTGGCGTTTATTGGAGAGTCCACGCGTGCATATTGCAAAAGTAAAGGTCGAAAGCTTGGAAACGAAAGAAAGGTACTTTATTTTAAAGCAAATATTTACATAAATATCAATATCATATTTTTACAGATTAGCTGTGTGTCCGAAGGATATAAATCAACCATTAATAACTGGAATACCGCAGCTAATGTTGCCATCGTACTGCTAAACGTATCTGGAGAATGCGCAGCCCTCGCAAGTAACAATGCAATCATCGCTTTTCACCTCTTCACATCCACTGTATATAGCATAATCATCTATTTATTTAAGTTACTCATTAGCTGTGGTGATGGTCAACTGTTTCGTCTTGTTATTATCGAATTTGTCCATTGTCTTGATGCTATTGAGCGCACCAAGGCCAATTACCAAACCAATTAAAAGTAAAGATACAACAAATATTCCAGACCAAATCGGCACTGTTGTGAACGTAATACAATCGAATGCGTCATTAAAGCGCTCCCTGGTTGCATCCGGTTGAGCTTGTACATCATACAGCAAAAGTTCGATTCCATTCTCCGGATCTGCAAACACGCTGCTACCAGTGCAATGATAGGAGAAGTTGCGTGATGCAGAAATTTCACCACGTCCCGTCAGCGTAAAAGCCCGACTATACATATCAAGTAAATTGATTGTGTTCATAGCCCAGTAACCGCCATTCCATATGAATCTGAACCGCAGCGCTATCTTGTTGTTGTTATCAATAGGGATGGTTACACTTAACTCGCGATATTTTTCGCGGACATCAACTGTCTGAACTTTAGCTTTACCGACACTGTAAACAGTGCCATTTATCTTAAGAGTAAGGCTACGTGATGAATACACCATGGCGACATCCGAAGCTTTGGTGCTGGCATTATAAAGCACTGGACCTGTCGTGGGTTCATAAGTGGTGATACTCTCAGTGGTAACTTCAGGCATTTCAGTGCTAGATTGAATATCTTCCTCAATTTCTGCAGCACGTTTAAGGCGCACGGCTGGTTCCATATTTGAAACAATCATTGCCAAGATGTTATCATATTCTCTGCTGCAATTATTCAATGTATCTTCAATCAGCTTAAAGTTACCAGCAGAGTCCTCATTCAAATCTGCAACAATTGACTTAACACTCTCTAAGCAGTTGAAATATAACAACCACTTACCAATTGCTTCTGAAATTGCCAATTTGCTATTTGGCACATAGGCTGTATATTTATTCTGGAGCAAGTTTTGGAGCTCTGTTGAAATACCCATTGGGTTCCCTCGAAAGATGATCACTTTGGGTCGACGCATATAACTCTTGAGCAAGTCAAAATCTTCATCGTTGAAGTGCTTTAAAGAAGGCAATTGAATGCTTTCCGAGCCCCAAATAAGAACACCGCCCTTGATTGACTCGAATAAATGTATCAGGAATATGACTGCGATAAGGAACTTCATGTTGACGTTTGGCATGAAGTGAGGATAATTTTAAGCGCACGAATGCGTAGAGGGTTGGATCGATAAAAGCAACCACTCGTATCGCAGTGCGCAATAGGGCCACACATTGTGCGCAAACATGAGCGTTTATCACAACCTTAAAACATCGGTGTGATAAAAGGTATTTAAACCGGTCATTGCGATTTCAAATTGACATTTACCATATTCACTTTCAGAATTCCAAGTAAGTGGAACACGCCGTGTTGTGCAAACTAAATTTTTAGTTAGTCTTCAAACTAGCGTGATCTTAGAGTCATCAATTACGATTGCAACGTGTTAGTTGCGCAGTTTTTCATAATGGGCAGCAAGAATCAACAGTTATACTTCCACCTCATGCTTCACTAAAAATATCTCCGGTTAATGGGTCAAACATGTTGTGAATTTTCGACATCTCGCAGCGTGAGACACAACTTTATTTTAAACATTTGCTTTGGATGTTTATCATTGCACAATGTCTTCGGATAAAGTCGCTGTTGAAAAATTTCAAGAATATCTCCAAATACAAAGCGTGCATCCAAATGTTAATTATGGTAAGTGTTTAACATTGAAGTTATTGATTTGATAATAAAAATAACAACTGTAAATTTTTTGTAATTATAGAACCATGTTTAAGATTTTTGAAACAATATGCTCACGAAATTGGACTCAGCTACAAGCAGGTTTATTGCGGCCCAGATAAACCTGTTGCAATTATATCGCTGGAAGGCAAATATCCACAATTTACTACATTATTACTAAATAGCCACATGGATGTTGTGCCAGTAACTGAAGAATTCTGGACGTATCCTCCATTCGCTGCAGAAATCCACGAGGATCGCGTGTACGCACGTGGCGCTCAAGATATGAAGTCTATCGGAATACAATATTTAGAAGCATTACGAAGAATTAAAAAATCGGGAATTAAATTGGATCGGACTGTTCATTGCACATTTGTACCTGATGAAGAAATTGGTGGCGCATTTGGAATGAGGAGGTTCGTTAAGACCCCTGAGTTTCTGCAATTAAATGTTGGAGTTGCCCTTGATGAAGGACTTCCAAGTTCCGATAGTACATTCCACATTTATTACGGCGAAAGATCAATATGGCGTAAGATATAACTATAAATAATGTAACATTGACCGTAATATTCAACAATAATCAATTCTAGATATAACATTTCATTGTCCTGGGCAGCCTGGACACGGCTCCTTGCTTTTTGATGATACAGCAGCTGGAAAAATTCAATATCTATTAAATAAAATAATGCAACATCGTGATAAAGAACTGCAACTTCTAAAAGAAAATCCATCCATAACCATTGGTGATGTGATGACTTTGAATGTCACCATGATGGGTGGAGGGCAGCAAGCAAATGTCCTACCTTCCGAGCTAACAATGGTGATAGATTGTCGAATACCTGTGAACGTCAATCCCGACGAATGGAGGCAGACGTTGAACGATTGGTGTCAGGAAGCAGGACAATACGTTACGATGGAAGTGAAAAACTTTGGTAGTGCCCAAGCGACTAGCTTAGAGTCGTGTTATTTCACTTCCCTGCAAAACACGCTTAACAAACTGTAAGTACATTGCATTCTAGTCAAGATGTTGCTCCATTACTTTACTCAATTAGTGTGATATAACTGATATTGTATGGGGGGAAACCACATAAATAGATATAGTACATATTTATCTAAATTTTCTTATCACTTAAGAAAATGTTTAACATTGAAATCACATAAGAAAATTTAGATAAACCCCTCCGTACCATATCAGTTATATCATATAATGCCATGGGTAAACCTTACAACAAAGTCTATTAATGATTTATTCGATTTGCCTATTTAGGGGACTCAAGTGCGAAACACGCATATTTCCTGGCGGTACCGACAGTCGCTTCCTGCGACAATTGGATATTCCTGCGTTTGGCTTTTCGCCGATCATCAACCATCCAGTGCTGCTGCACGACAATGATGAGTACCTCTCGGTTGAAATGTTTCAGCACGCTATTGATATCTACGTGCATGTTATTAAAGCGCTGGCTCATAATATGTATCGCTGATTGCTACATTCTCAACTACATATTCGTTGCTACCAGCCGCAAATGCTTAATCAAATAAAGACTGTAAAATTCTAGGCCTTTTAGAGCAAAAAAAACCTCAAAAACATGTTTTCCCTCAAATTGTTTTCGCGCGGTTTAACGTGTTAAGTAACAATTTCCCCACCACACGTACTAGTTTATTATCTCTAATAATATATAATGACGATAAGGGGCATATTTAATGCAACTTGCTGTCCGAACGGTGTCAACTCAATATTCGTACTTCAAGCAATAAACATCGTAATCACAATGCCTTCGTCAAGTGGAAATCAGCAGTTGGATGACCTGGCAGTTGAAAACTTTCGGGAGTATTTGCGCATACCGAGCGTCCATCCAAATATCAACTATGGTAACAAACTTATTTTTAGCTAGCTCCATTCGACTAATATTCATCGCTTTAAAATGCATGTCAAGCTTTCTAAACATGACAATTGTTCATAATCTCGTGCGCCCAATTATCAAACAAACACGTATAATTACGATAACATTGTTTATTAAAACAAGTACTAATTTGCAACAGTTTATTTAAACAACACTTAATGTCTAATTTTAGAACCGTGCGTCGAGTTTTTAAAGAAACAGGCTGAAAGTTTGAAACTACCGTACAAAGTTTTTGTACCGAAAGAAAACAAGCCAGTTGTTGTTATCACATGGATTGGGACGGATCCTGCCGCAACTTCAGTTCTTTTGAACAGTCACATGGATGTCGTTCCTGTATTTGAAGAATTATGGAAGCATAAACCATTTGCTGCTGATATGGATGCTTCGGGCAAGATTTATGCAAGAGGTGCGCAAGATATGAAATGCGTTGGAATTCAATACTTGGAAACAATCCGTCGTTTGAAGGCTGCCAGTTGGCAACCAAAACGCACACTGCATATTTGCTTTGTGCCGGATGAGGAAATTGGCGGCAAAGACGGCATGGCTATTTTTGTTAAGACCCAAGATTTCAAGAGCCTTAACATCGGTTTCTCTTTGGACGAAGGCATTGCTAGTGAAACTGACACTTTTTCCTTGTTTTATGGCGAACGCGCAATTTGGCGTTAGTAGAATTATTTAAATCAAGCCGAGTTTTTATTAACTTGATTTTTATTTAAGATTTAACATTCCATTGTACTGGACAAGCTGGCCATGGATCACTTTTACATGAAAATACCGCTGGTGAAAAGGTTCGTGTAATTCTAGACAAACTATTTGACTACAGAGAGGAACAGAAGGAGAAATTAAAGAATAATCCAGATATGACGATTGGTGATGTTCTCACTTTAAATTTGTGCATTTTGGAAGTACGTGATTTGAATTATCTTTAACAAATGCGATAATAATTTATCGTTTTATCGCAGGGAGGAAAACAATCGAATGTTGTTCCACCGGAATTTACTGTAAATATGGATTGCCGCGTTCCTGTCACTATGGATACTGACAAACTTTCCAAAACATTTGAAAGTTGGTGCAAAGAAGCTGGCGAAGGTATCACTATTGAAAGGGAACAGTTTGAACCACTTATTAAGCCAACAGAATTAAACGATAAGAATGCTTATTGGTTGGCGTTTAAGAAATCAGTTGATAAATTGTAAGCTAAGATGATGTATTGTTTGCGCTTGTTATCTAATTGTTTGTTTACAGAGGTTTGAAAATTAAGCCCTTGATTTTCCCCGGAGGTACGGATAGTCGTTACCTACGTGAAATTGGGATACCAGCACTTGGTTTCTCGCCAATGAACAATACTCCGGTTCTTTTACATGACAATGACGAATACTTGGAGAAAGATGTTTATCTGCGAGGCATTGATATTTATTACGAAATTATTCCCGCTTTAGCTAATGTTTAATTAAGACAAATCTATATTCATGTTTATAATAAAATGGCTTTGTTGCACTTACTCTTTGCTCGGAAATTTGTTTGAAACTGAAGGCGCGAAAGGTGAAGCCATCATGTGCCCCAAAGTGCAATCTATGAATCTTTGTATGCATTAGCTTCTACATTTCCTTGAGAAACTATTTGAAAACTTTTATTTTCTGGAAATGACGTCAGAGGACAAGGAAGTTGCCTACAATAAAAGTAATTTCCAGAGATGTGCTCGCGCATTTGGTAGTTCATTGCCACGCGCAATATGCAACGTACAGTAGGTGGACCAGCTGACTAGCGTCATGAAAAGAACGCAAAGCCAAAAGCATGTGTAGTCGTACTCGTAAGCAAGCACAGCCGGTAGGCACATCGCATCACACAAGCGAAACACCCAGCTGTGCACTGTACATGGTTGGCCATCCACGATGGATTTTTTCTGCAGAAATCCTACATTTTCACAGTGCTTTCATACAAATATTAGAAGGCCGTAAGTATTAAGTAAACGGACATATTTGCTACGAAAAGAATTCAGTGCAATTGTGATTTATTTTGCAATATATCAAATGACGCCACTCTTGTTGTGACGCTGACTTTCCTGCATGGGTTGGCCGTGGAAGGTGTCTGTGGTTTGGGTGTTGGCCGATATTTGTTATTAATTTTTATTTTGTTCGTATTGAAGTTTAGGATCATTGACTAAAGTACCTATTTATTTATTGCAGTTTAAATATGAATCTGTTTACGTTTTATATTAACGTCGATTGCCACGACTACGAATGGACTCCTGGAGTAACTTAAGACGTCTCCCAGTTGAATAATGGATATTAATTTGAAGAAAAGGTATATTAATTATTTAATTATTTTCAGTTTGAACAATTATCATCAGTGAAATAAATTCATAAATGTTTAATAATACTTTGGATCACCCTGCTACGAAATCTAAACATAAACATCAAATTGTTTCCAACATTTTCATAGTATCAAATTATTTTAATAATTTGCAATTATCGGATACCCGGCCGGCATACATTACATGCCAGAATACAATGGTAGTAGCGGCAACAGCCTATTCCTATAAAGTTGAACTTAGTGCGTTGCCCCTTTACCTCCATGTGGTAATTCGGTACGATTAATATGGCTGGCTCCCCTACCGGCTCTTTCTATGGACTCGTCCGTATAAACACAATAAAATCAATGATATATGTTTTTCTGCATATTACTGCATAACGCTTATAAAATCAGGCCTAAATTAAAATTTTTGTACGAAATCACTAATGATCTTGTATTTTTAGGCCCATTTTTTGCATTAAACATGGACCGAAAATATTAGTTGTGCGGTAGCATTTCAATGTTTTGCTTCTCGCCATGTTGGACAGCGTTCCCGGCAAAATGGAACGTAAACATAGCCACATGAAAAGCAGTTTTATGCGGACAACTTACTAAATCGATCAGGTCGAAATGGGTACCATTTAATTGGAAATTTCATGCTGAAAATATTCGCATGGCTGAAAATCGGAGAGATTGTTTACAATACGAGAAAAATGAAGAAAGTTGAAAATGTTTGAAGACGGCCATGTGCCAGGCACCTCGGTGTTTTCCGTCGTTCATGCTCGTTCTGTAGTATCCAATGACAATCCGGCGGGAAGATCCATGTGACCGCTTGGCGCCAATGCCGTTCGAAGGATTTGAATCCCTCTCTTTTAGAATGATCGCGCGCGCCGCGCACAACCACAACCTTCAACGTTTGTATACATTCGGTTTGGTGTACGGCTGCTTATGTATACCCTGTGAGTGACGTTGAAATCCGGCAAATATTATTCGAAATATTCATAGAAATAATACACGACGTTATCGTAAGACATCAATAAGATAAACAGTAAGTACCACCATTAGTGTGGGATAAATTTGTTAGCGCATTTCTGTTAGGAATTGGCAGAAGAGAGCCGATTTAGTTTCCCTCGCACTGGTCGCATGTAATGTGGACTCTTCCAGTCAACACTGTATTCGTTGTTTCAAAATGTGCTCCTACCATGGGTTCATGAGTGCATGCAATCTGAATCCCGCGTTATTATTTCTGCGCTAAATTTTATGTTATCCGTGGTCTACATACAATCAAATTGAAAGTGAACTGTTTACATGATAAGAACTATTGAAAACAATCGGTTCGATTTGAGCCAACTTAGTTTATCGAATGATCACTTTATTTTGTCTGTTAAGATGTTAAATAAATGCCGGTTAAATAAGAAATTGTTATAGAAACTTTCTCATAAAAACTTATTTCAAATAAAACGCATGTTTCATATAGTATAGCACATTGTAGCTATTGCAGTTGTTTTGGCTGTTTAATCAGTGTTTTGCGTATATATAATTGCAAATTTAATGCGGAAACAGTGCACCTATAATAACTTGTAATAATGTTATAAAACAATTCTGGCGGGAACGTTTAGTAGTATATTGTAGGGTAAGACTCGGCGGGAAGACAGAGCGGAGTGTATTCACGTTGGTAAAAACATCGGTTCGTTGTAGTCGTCGCGTTCAAGGTCTCTCATACTATAAGTGGAAAGCAGTATACAGCGCTTTTCAACATACTTTAAACATTCGCCATTAGTATTTATAACAAATAATTTGTAATGATTTGTTTATTATATCCGCAATTATTGCATAATTTCAAAGCGCATTATAGAATATGAATGGTTGCGTTCATCTTAAATGCTTTGCAAATTATAAGTGACCTAAGGTAACAATACGTGTTGAAACGATACCATTGATAGTTGAGTAAAGTCAACTAAACAGGTATTGTCAAATCCAATAGAATGACTAATGTGCCTTTCAATGTTTGACAAGATTGCCGCAACCCCTCAAATTTTGCGAAGAAATTGAGAAGAGTGTTAGGAGCAATCGTTTACGGTTTAAGCAAATATATGTAACAATAGAAGGTGAAAAAGAGATATTTCTTTATGCGGTGGTAAATCCAACAATTAACATGAAGGGTCAGAAAAGACGCTTCTTTCGGTGTCTGCACAGGTCCCTCTACGTAAAGCATGCTCAATTCGATCCTCTTCGTGTATTCAGCGCGCCACTCCCCCTTTCACACAATGGCTCATGCTTTATACACGTTTGGTTGCTTCGTGTTTCCCAGGGTGCTTGCCTGTTAGTCTGACGGGCAGGCCATCTGTCCGTCCGTGTACTGAAGCAGCATGTACAGCACCGCGCAAGAGTTGCTCAACAACCTGAATTCAAATTCACGCGCCTCTATCCAACTTCTTAGCTGGACTATGAATGTATACTAATAATTTTCTTTGTTTCCTCTAGCGAGCTGAGATGATGGACATGTATGGAAGCAATACAGATACGTTAACTCTGCAAGAAATGCTGGATCTGGATATGAAATCCGAAATTGATACACTCATAAGCAGTGGTAATGACTTATCGAATATGAACTTTACGGACTTGATGAATTTTTCTGATCTGCCGCCATTGGTACTGGATGAAGTGCATGATATTCGATGGTTTTCCAACAGCTCAACATTATCCGGCTCCAATTTCCATTCCGATTTTGGCGATGAATTTTCGACAATGGTCGATCCAAACGCAGTGATGCCATTGATTACGCCCTTGTCGAATGGACGCTCACCGTCGCCATCTCTCAAAGAGAGCCATTTGGCGTTTTCGCCTTCAAATTTTAAATTGCAGCCTGTCAAACAGGAAGTCGCAGTTGTTAAGAAGGATTTGCTGAAGAAGCTTGATGAGCCTTGTCTTGGGCCCATCAAGATTGAGAAACCACAAATCACAACTGTAGTTGCAAACGCAATGCCTATTCGTTCGGCAGGTACGCAACAATTCATCAAGAAGACGACACCAGCATCACCAGTTATCAAAACAATCAATAAAGTGACTCCAATTATTTCCAAGTCTATAGTAAAGGTTACAAAAGCCCCTCTGTTGTTTAGAAACGCAGTAACTGGCAGGCAAATTGCCAGTCCTATGACGGTCGCTCAATTAGCCAATTTGGGACAAGTGCGTACATTTACAACAGCCTCTAATCATACGAGAAAGCAACAGTTTAACAACAATCGCATTTTTAACGATGAAGTTAAAGCTTTCCCAAAACCGGCGTACAGCTACAGTTGTCTGATAGCTATGGCTTTGAAAAATTCCCGTACTGGTAGCCTGCCGGTGTCTGAGATTTACAACTTTATGTGTAGGCATTTTCCATTCTTCAAAACGGCGCCCAACGGATGGAAGAATTCGGTACGGCATAACTTAAGCCTGAATAAATGTTTTGAAAAAATAGAGAAACCCGCCCTGAATGGTGCGCAGCGCAAGGGTTGCTTATGGGCGATGAACCCTAATAAAATTAGCAAAATGGATGAAGAGGTTCAGAAATGGTCGAAAAAAGACCCGCTTGCGATACGGCGTGCAATGGCGAATCCAAGTAATCTTGAAGCACTTGAACG
This sequence comes from Anaulacaspis nigra, assembly GCA_030264675.1. Classification (NCBI taxonomy): domain Eukaryota; kingdom Metazoa; phylum Arthropoda; class Insecta; order Coleoptera; family Staphylinidae; genus Anaulacaspis; species Anaulacaspis nigra. The sequence goes on along the minus strand of JARJDV010007101.1, from coordinate 43,065 downwards.
AGGCGAACTTAAATTTTCATGCAGCTACGATGAATTGTACGAGGATAACTTTGGTGATTCTTGCGGGAGCGCGGAGAGTGAAACTTCAGACTTCGAGTCTGAAGGCGAGTCGAAACTTATTCAACCAACATACCTTAATATTGCTAATCTAAATGCGCAAATAAAAGAAGAGGCTGAGGATGATGATGAAGAAGAGGAGGAAGAGCAGGACGATGAAGAGGAGGAAACTGATGAATATGATGTAGAGGTGCGTTTCGATTAATTATAAATTATTTCATATTTTATGCATTGTGACTGATTTATTTGGTTCGTTAGGTGGGAGATTCTATGTATGAAGATGAAATTGAAGTTGATGAAGATCATGAGATTTTGCAAATGGAAATGGCGTTAGCGCAAAAGGAGCTATTAGAATATGATCCAGCTGTTACAAAACGTCGAAAAATGATGACTACATACATAATACAAAACTAACGTTTATCTACAGTTAACTATAGGATATCGATTCACTAATTATAGGAAAAAAAGACTTATTGATGTCCTTTTTACAAAGTCAGCACAAGGTAATTGCTCAATTTGTGATGTTAAAATGTTGATATAATTTTTGTGACTATTTATACTATTAATACATATGCAAGTACGTTCAATTTTTTAGGCGAGGAAGATCTGTTTCAAAAACTAAATTTTGTTTTTACATATAAAATCTTAAAATTGATAGGAATATCACTTGCTTGAGCAATTGCTAGGGTGCTGTGTTCTCAGCAAAGGTAGAGAAAACTATTTGTAATATTATTTAGGATTTTTTAAATTATTGAGCCACTTGATTGTTGGGTAACATCGATCACGAACCCAATAATTAAGTGGCACCAAGTGTATTATAGGTTTGTAATAAGCAGAGAATGCTTATTAAAAGAAATGCTGTGTAAACAATGGTGATATAAACTTTTGTACATAATAATGACTAGGAACGCTTCTATTTGTTGTCATTGTACAAATAACTTGCATATTTGTTTGGACAATGGCTGCATACTTATTTCCATATGACAAAGTGCACAAATAATTTTAAACAGTATTCAATAAGATTCTGTTCATTTTTCCTGCACAAATGAGCAGAACCTTTATCGCGAGCGTGCATTTATTCTTTTTATTTTTCTACTATGAAGTGAGGAAGCTGTTAGGGTTTGAAGAACATTGCTTGCAAATCAAATGCGGGGACCAGTACCAATTGCAAGACATGTTCTTTAAAATAGTATTTGAATGTAAGTGGCACATTCATGGGAGGGGCGCGTCTGTGAGTTCTATTTTACTAGGCAACAGAGATATGTAAATCAAATGATATATTTACGAATTTTCAATGAATTGCTGAAAGTGTATATATTATTTATGCTTAATTGTTGCCAAAATTAGAGACATCATTATAGCTTTCCATGTAAGATCATATAGTCACTGACGTTCTCACATATGTTAATAATTATTTTACAGACTGATTATCATAATAGTTTGTTATTTTTTGATGCAATGTAGTCTTTTTCGAGAAGGAGAACACCAAGTAAACATAGTATTAAAGTGTGTCTAATTTTTATTTGTAAATTTTAATAAAGCTTCGAGTATCGATAAGCAATCAGTTCAATGTAAAATAGACAGCCATTGCATAAGTGTAATTGATATGTACGCGCGGATTAAGATAGGAAATCAATTAGAATTTTGAAACATTTTGTAATTTTACACTCTTGAAGCATTTTAACTGATTTCAATAATAATATTGCAATCAATGTCTAATGTACAAATTTATTTTGTAAGCGGATGCTAACGTTGTTTGAAACTAGGATCATGAATGAATAAAGAAACATTGTGATTTTTTTGATAAAGAATAATTCTACAGTGATTTTGCCTTGCATTGGTATTATAATTAGCTATGCATTATTTTGATAAGAATCATGTTTCATAACTTGTATTAATTCGTACTTTTGAAATTTGAACTCACCGCCAAAGTATAAAAATTAATTTGAATGATTCAGCAAAATACTGGCGGCAGCACTAAAGCAAGCAATTCATTGGAATAACGTAGTTAAATCTCTTCACACTTTAGGCGCTGATGTGTTCTGGTAGAGCAGTGTTTGTAACGAATTGGAACTCCCTGCTTTAGTCCTTAATCAGTATATAGTGCAAAAGTGGAGGTGGTTAAGTGGATGAAGTTAACGGTCCACAGCAGGGACACGGAGAACTCGCGAAACGTAGAAGAGTGCGCGATATTACGTTGATAACTTGTAATAACCTAGCCCGCGGCCGGATCGTAGCCATTAGATCGTCACATCCTAGCGCAGTAGTTGCTCGTTGGTTGTGAGTGGCGTCAGCAGGTTTTCTTTCACACGACGTGTTCGTGCCCTTGTGATACGCGTTTACATTTATTCATAATATATTCTTGATTTTATAACTGTTAGAACCGATAACATAAGCGTGTTATAGTCACAATGTTGCGTCAACTGCTTTTTATTGCTCTGGTTACAGGTAATGTATAAATTCAATAGTTCATTTAGTCTTATTGTCATTCAGCCTTACAAAGTTTTACTGGTGGATGCGTTCGAGCCAGTCATGTGCGGTTTCAATATCGAAATGCATCTCATCGATTTTTGGCAAAACGCGTCCAAGGTCTTTGGTGTTTATACACAACGCAGAGCAATCTGTGCCAAACGATGAAGAGTGACAATTTTGCATTGTTCTGATTCTCGTCAAATTGCCGCATGCAGCTGACGAATTACGACCATGATAGTCATACGTACGCGGTGTGCGTTTAAATCATGTTGTTTAATTTCCTTCTTGGCAAATTGTTGCTGTTGCCAATTCATTGAGTATCACGCCTATTTTGATAACTACATGTTATATACGCGTTGATAATTACTTAGCATGTCATGTTCAGCTGAACCCTTGGTTGAAACAAATCTCATTTGCATTGCATGATATTGCCTTCCTCTTTGTGCTAGATGTAACATAATATTTGTTGCTTCATGCGCGATATTTTGTTGTACACATTGTACTTTAATCTTTGATCTCATACGAGTCTTTCGAATAGACATGTATTATCAAAAACATCTTCAAAAATACATGGCCGTGGAATACGTCGAGTAATTAATTTGTTGCTTACTGGACACGTGGCCTTGAAGTTTTGTTTATTTGTTTGAGAACTTAATGCAGGTATTATAAACAAGAAATATACACGTAATTACGGTTTTTCCATATACATAACAGGTTTTTCGATGTTTTACAACGTTGTCACACATATTCGGTTCATAATTTTCAAATGTACTTTAAAATAAATTTATCTAATCTAGTATTGATCCACGCTACATATTGCAATATTTTCTAGAAATAAATATATATGATCATATATGTGTATGAACTTTAATTCGCCATTTAATGAATAATACAATGGCTTTGACTCTTTACGCTCTATATTTAACGAGAGTGACTCATGTTTACCGAGTAATCAGTGCATTATGAACAAATTACGTATTTAAAGTTAATAAATAAATTTTCTCGTTTACAGGAAGCGCATTGTGTCAAAATGATAACAAAATCGACTTAGATGCTGTTAAATCCAATATCCCGGGACTGGATAATTTTAACGAGGCTGATTTGCCACAACGGGAGGAAGTTGAAAAAGTTTTACGCGAAAAATGCGAAAAGAATGGAGGCGCTGGTGTTTACGATGAAATTGCGGTAATGAATCTGCTCATTATTCATTACCAATCCCAATAATGCAAAAACACTCACTGTTTGGTTTTCAGAATTCACACGAATCAATCCAAACTTGCCTTCAGCAATACTTGAATCAAACCGTAATTATGGATGAGCTGGAGGTGGCCAAGAAAACCGGCTCCATGGACGATGTGTTCGGTAAATATTGCAAGCAACGTACGGATATCATCGCCTGCGTAACGGGCGTTACCAAGAAAGTAGAGAAATGCTTGGAGCCCAAGGAACAGGAAACGCTCAAGCTCGTCCTTAACATCACCGATAGCTTGATTGATTTCGTGTGCTATAAGGATGGCGATCGATTAGCAAGTAATTTAATTAAAGGGGTACTTAATGCGATTGCATACTAAGCGTTTTTCGCTGAATTTTAGTGTTCGTTGCCGAGGGCGGTTTTGAATGCCTCCAGGATCACAAGGAAGCCTTGCAAGAGTGCGCCAATAAGACACTGTCGAGCCGTATTCCCAAGGATATTTCCATCACGAATCTGCCACTGCTGACGTTCACCGGCGACAGTCAATGCGCGTGAGTATTGCGTTTCCGAGGCCAGATACTAGCGTGCAATTAACTGCAGTAATGAGTCCAAAATAATTTGCGCATGTAATTGTTGCAGCGACATGTTGGACTTGCAAAAATGCGCGGTCGAGGAGTTGGAGAAGTGCAAAAACAACACACCAGCGAATATTGTCGAGGCGCTCTTCAAGTTTATTAAGAAAGTTAGTCCATGCAAGGATTACACTCCAGGCGCGCCTTCAGCACAGCGTAAGTTAGAAGCGTCAAACAACACACCTGCAATCTATGCAAGCTTCTACGCAATTTTTTTCACTTCACTAATGGTGCGATTCATGTAAAACGTTGCAAGATGATACGAAATTGAAGGCAAATAGAGAAAGAGAGAGAGTGTCAGAACAAATGATATTATTCATATTTAAATACATACTATTTTTTAACATGTTGACATGTGTCGGTCACAACGACGTTTGAAGAGAGTTATATCAGTTTTCGTAAAACAAATGACAAAAAAGACAGATGGGCTGATTATATGTAAATTTAATGTGATAAACAACTGGCTGGGTTCCAATACGTTAATTTAATTTTTATATTTATACTATAATTATCTATCGATTTTATAGTTTTTATTCCTTTCATATTGTGCTGGTTTAAGTGATATAAGTCATGTGTTTATGTTAATAGTTTTATTACAACAAGTACTATTAGGTTCACAATAGGTTTATGTTCAAACTATTATTTCTATTTGGGAAATTTTTGAATGCATTTTACTGCATGGGTAAACAGTAGTTATCGTAAATTCAGCAGACGTGTTTTGGATATTGCGATTTTGTGAAAACCGTAAAAATAGTGATAAGCAGCTAGTGGATATATACTTAGAACAACTAATAAAATTATCGACGTAAACATAAACCATATCAAATTAATTAATAGGATTTATATCTCTGTACACGACATAAAAGAAATTAGCTGCATGGCTTCTCTTCAATATGTCATTATGAAAAGGTACATCCCTTAATTATTTTCTCTCGCAATTATTAACAATTCCTTCTTGAATCACATGCCTATCTCGTTTGCGAACAATAGTCAAGTCTATACGTTTTTATGCTAGCGCTTTCTATCTGAACCTTGTAATTTAATCAGGGACACGCACAATGTAATTGCAATTGAACTTTGTATCCTCTGATCAACGTCGCTAGCACGTTATTTTTTTTTGCTTTGATGAGTAATTAAACTTTGTCACTGATTACATTACAATAAGTCGCATACTGTACATACGCCTCACGCACATTGAGTAACAACAGCATATTTCCTAATATGCATCACTTTTATAACTTGCAAATTATGCTCGATCACTAGTTGATAACTTCCACGACCGCTTGCTTATTTTTACGCTATTGTATTGTAATCGAAAGCATACATAGCTGCAATTTATGTTTAAAGGCATATTACACGAGGCGGACGATAACAGCATTGTGCCCACGAAAGTTAAGCGCAGCCAGCAAGTCGACTTCGCGTCTGTAGATAATTTCCGTGATAAATGTACTAAGTATGCTGGACCCAAAGCATTTGAAGATTTATCCGTATGTTATCAACCTAAATATTGCAGTATGAAAGTGCAGTACGTATAATATTTATTTGATGTTGCAGTTGTCGCTCAACGAAACGAAAATGTGTATTCAAACACTCCTTAAGCAGAAGAACGTATGTGGATATCTGATAACTGAAGGAAAGAGCTGCATACGGCGTACTGTAAATAAGTTGCGTGTTTGTTTGCCGCCACAAGAGAGCTATTTGCCCGCTTTTCTCATGGCGAGCGTAGATAATGGGTTGAAATACCTCTGTGATGATCAAGGACATAATTTCAACAGTGAGTTTTGTTGACTTCCTAATGTTTACAAAGTTTCAAGGCATTTTTTTCAGAATTCCTTAATGGTCTTCCGTGTATGATATCTAGCAGTTATGGTAATCAATTAAGCGACTGCATGGCCAGCACGAAGACCAAGCGAACTAAGGATAATCCAATCGTTACCAAGTCTGAATTATGCGAGTATGTTTTAACTTGAAAATTAAGTGAGTTTAAACTGAAGTATGGTTTTCTTTCTTTTCAGAGATATGGATAGAATTAAAATTTGTTTAAATACGTATATTACAAATCATTGTTTGCATATGCCCGAATTGAAGGAGACCACGATGGGCTTAGTGGAGGCGGTAAAGTCTCCATGCGCTGGTTGCGGACTCGTTTCGAATAGTATTTTAATAGCGACCGCCGTAGCAATGTATTTCGCACGTCGTCTTACATTTTAAGGCCATGAACACAACATTGTCTCATCGTATATCACACTGCCACTTTGTTTCCGTACAGCTACTTCAAGAATATATTCTGTCCACGATTTAAAGTACAACCAAAAACTGAGGAACAAGTTAGCAGGTATTGCATATCCACTTTCATTTTCAGCGCATTTTATTCGTGGCGGTGATGCGAGTTTTTGGCTGTTATTAAATGCTATTGAGTGAGATAATTTATCATGGAACGAAGCCTTCGAAATGGTTATGAATATTTTTCACAGTCATAACTCCATTTATTTTTTCAAAACAGAACATATAAAAAGGAATTACTCAATAAGTAAACGTACAATCCGTAGAATTGAACATGAATGGAAACATTAAGTAATTATTTTTCGTGTAGGGTGAAAAGGGCGAGCGAATTTAGTGCCAATGTTTGAGACCAAAGACCATACTACTCAGCTCAATTTAAACGTGTAGCTGCTTATGATAATTAGTCATGACGAAGAGACTTAATGTTTCCATGCAAATGAATAACAATAGAATTAAAACACATCTACTTCATAAAAGAATCGAATTCTATTAGGAATAATAATTATAAATGTGTCGAGTTTTAACAGATTTAAACATAAATGAACTAATGGATCAAATAGTTATATTAAGCTGTTCCGATATAACGTTAAAGCGTTGGATGGTTACTAAGAATGTTAAACGTTAACGAAGATTTATTGCTAGACTTGTAGATAGATATTTCAATTTATTCTATTTAGTGTAAAGTTTTAGGCTTTAATTCAATAAGTTGTTTTGAAACTGTGTACTATATAGACTGTTCTACTCAATTTTTAATGAAGTAATTTAAATACTCATTGTTATTGCTTTTTAAAATGATATTTATATTCGATTCTAAGATTTAAATTATTGCGCAAAAATTAATCTATAAAGACAACTTCTAATTGAGTGTAAAGAAAAGATAGGCATTATTTTTGAACATTTTAAAAACTTTTAAGCGAACTAAACTAAAGAGTTGTAGACTTGCAAACAAAGTAATAATGTTAGTTCAGAACTGTAGACAAATTAATAATATTCGTGGAGATATAAATATATGATATTAATGTAAATACGATCAAAGCACACAGCAATGAACAATTACGTCGCATCTATTTAACTAGCATGTTCTGTGTATTTAACTAGCTTTTTGTAAATTTTGTTGCCTAGTTTACCGGCTAGATAAATACAATTTACTGTTATTGTTTATATATTTTATAGCTATTAAAGCATACATGCAGAGCAGTTATATCAGTATTACATTTTTTAAAGGCATTATCTTTGAGTAAACACAAATCCAGACACGAACATGAAGTTACCAAATATTGTAAATATTAACATAATGCAGGTACAAACATTCATTATGTTGTTGTGATGAAAATGTGTATATGATAATGTTAAGCCCTAACTCGAATATAATCAAAATAATCAAATTTGTACGGTCTTATTACCTCATACAATTTTGAAATATCCATTGAATACAATTCATATTTATTGAATTGGCATTAGTCAGAAGGCACAGCAATTGAAATGATTATTTACGCACATGTACATTTTAAGGTGGCATTTAAATTTTTAAATGGCCTTTAGTACGTTTTTGTCTAGGTTAGGTGGCGTGATCATCGCGCCTCAACTTTGCGCAAGAGTTAGTAAAAGACATCTGCATGTGTTGACCGCAGAGGAAACAAGTGGTGGTGCGACAAGAACAAACGATGTAAACAGTAAGATGGCCGTCTGAGCGTGTGCACGCGAAAGTTGGTGCTGTGCTTCTTTTACGAAAAACTTGTGAAATATTCGATTGGAAATTAATTTGAACAACGAACAACGCAACTGGTGAGTTAAATTAGTATTCCAGTTCATAATAATACACGATTACCATACAGTTTATTTAGTTGTATATCGAAATATCGGCGGATACAATCGCGTCGCGAGATCGCACCAACACAACCACCTGAGATGTGTAGAACGCACGCGGTTCAGGTAATCGCGGTGTTTTTGTCCGATATGTACTTGTCTACGTGTATGTTTAAATACCTGTCTTGAGTCATTGCACCTTCTTGTTCGAGCGCGTATGCACTTGATCGGAGTTCTCTCTATTCAGCGAGAGAGCATTCTTTGGAATACATAGACGTACATTTGAATTGATAACAGCACTAAGTAGCTGTTAATTCCAATTGCAAGAAATGCGAATAGGAATTGAAGTAAATAAGCAAGCAAGTAAGCAGGCAGGCAACCGGCATTCCAAACATGTGCCTGTAATTAATTAAATTACCTTTTTGGGGATGACTCACCGAAGCGTGCCGGCGAATATTTCGCCGGGGAGCAGGAAGAGATAACGAGAGAGGGTCAACGGATAATGAATGATAGCATGACAAGTTCCGAGGAAAGTTGGAGAACTGCCGGTCGATGTAACTTTTGAGTGATTGGTTCCTGCAGGAATGCTTGCTTGTTTTTCTTTTCATCGCTGAAGGGTGCACTTGTCTGTAGTAGCGTACTTTTGCATTCAGCAAATCGCGCGAGCATCATGAACTTGCACTTGTGCATTAATTATTGCGAAACAATATGCAGACATCTCGTCGGCACTTGATCATTCATCGCATAGACAATGGCTGCTCGATTGTACGTGATTCTTTTGCATTTTGTTCGCGTGGAATCGACAAGGCTAATAACGCAGTACATGAACAAAAATTGATTTTTGAATTTTGCAAATTATGCCGCTTCCCTTCAGCATTCATTGGGTATCAGCGTGTCGTGTTGCATTATACATAAGCGTACTGTAAAGTTATGCGTATCTACTGTTTTATTGTGCTTGGATGCACGGATGCGCATTGAAACTACCTCAATGTTTTTCCATTTCGTGCACGCTTTTTGCAGTTTTATCGTCGCGATGCAAGTTGTGCATTGACACTGTGTGTGTTGTGTGAGCGGCGGCGCGCTCGTATCGTGTTGCCCGCCTCTCCAGAATAGACTCCCGAAGCGTGTCGATGCGTCTCCCCCTCAATCGGCTGCGGCTGCTAGTCTGGCGTGCAATGCAGAATTCGCGGCGAACTCGCGAGCGCGGCAAGAACTCTCGTTAGGCTATGTATGGGGGAGGTTTTGACCCTAGTGAATTTGGGGGGTGCATACACGATGTTAGCATAGCCATACTTTTGTGAGTTTTAGATAAATAACACTATTGTTTGTTTCAGGCTGGCTGGTGTTTTCCCAATGCGTGCTGAACTCGTTCTGCAATTGGTGAGTGACTTTTCAACTTTTATTCTAATCCATGCGAGCGTGAATAAAACTTCACCTTTTTACGTACATCAATTCCAAGCGGAAAGAACGTAACGATTTTTAAATTGCGCGCCTTTTTTGAATTCCGACATTGCATGTAAACAAACGATGCGGTCAAATTTTTATCATGTTTTAACACGCAATGACCACGGAGTGACGTGAATAGATTTTGTTGTTAGAAAAGTTAGTGCGAATCAAAGATGGGAATTGATTATCCAAGAGACGAAGTAAAGTTAGTTTAGGATCGATTAAAAGCAGAGTAAGTGCGGCATGGTACTTTCGGGTAATTAAACTTTTAAAACGCGAACGCGAAATAATTTATGTCAATCCGGTCGGCGCTGTGCTGAAAACTGAAGCTAAATTGGAGCCTTAATTAACGTTGACAAATGCGATTTGCGGCAAAAACGCGTAAAAAGCACAGGGCAAGTGAAGACTTATGTGGACAGCGGCGTAATCACTAGACTGGATGGCAGTCGGTGACCACTCGACATAGCCGAAATGACCAGACGCTTTTTTATTCTCTTTCACAGTATCAAATTAGCTTGTCGCGTTTCACCAAGGGTCAAACGAAGCTCCTCCATCGTTTAGGTTATGTTAGCTTCTCATATTCATACACAAGGTAACGCTAGACTATAGAAACCGTATATCAGTGGGTCGTGCGTATTTTCGTCTTGTTTAGTGTCAAGTTCAACAAACTTGTAAAATTTAATTCTTACGTTTTAATTTATTACGTAAAACTACTAGTTATCTGAAAGACCGGTAACTTCTTCACGGCGTGTTTAGGGCTATGTTGTTTTATGGTAGTTTATAGTTTGCAGAATGTAAAATTAATTTCGAAACGAGTATATTTTTAATTGATGTGCCATTTTTGCGTTGAAATTTTCCGTCGGTTAAGTGATAACAATGAGGAAAATCCACGGGATGTAATTTACGAGTTTCAGTTGTGTAATGATTCATTAAACTTGAGTAACAAATATGGCATATTTACGACAGCGCATAAACTATAGCAGAGCGACGGCGGTAGCTGCAGCATCAGCGGCTCCTGTTTATGACCAAAGTGTGAATTATTGATGGCCCTTTATTACACTTATTAGGAAACGTATAGCTGGCGGCAAAGCATCCTCCCAAGAGAGGGAAGCGGCACCATTTGTGCTTGAGCAGTTGAATTAAATATTTAATCAATGCGCGCCAGAATTAGTGAAAAGCGGGACGACTAAATGACATTACCACCTGCGTCAATTTACGCGCAATTTGTCCACTCGGCGTTTGTGCTCCGTGTTGTCGTCGCCGGCGCTGAAGCCTAGCTTTCCACGTACTCAGTAATTTCATTACATATAACATTGTTAGAGCACGTACTGCGTTTGTTAGCAACAATTGCTCTGCCGGTGCTCATCTGGCATTAGTTCGTGTCGCGTCGAATTAAGCAAGTAAATTGAAGTTTCAACTGCACTCCGAACACAATTTGCGCCTGTACGGAAAAATAATTGCGCGTCGTAAAAATGACGAAATCATCTTGAGCTGCGGCGACTGAATAGGAGCAATTTTTTTACTTGATGATTGCGTTTCTCGAAACGCAGCTTATTTAAAGGTAATTCGACTAAACGCGCTGAAAGCGTGACACACTCAATACGAGGCTTAACAAAAGCACTTGAGGACAACATTTTCGCAAGTTGTGCTTTCTTTCGGCGTGTGCCTGCACGGATTTTTTTATTCTCCATGGCGAGCCAGCTCTTTTGTCATCTCTGCTTCTGTGCAGTTTCACGCTTATTCCACGGCGCGCGAAGAAGAGTGAATAATCTTTGCAATAAACTGCGAACAATGCGCGCCTGCCAAAGAAGATGCAGCCGAGGGATTTCACGCATCAATTGCTACAATTCTTGCTAACTCTCTGCGCTCTCTGCAACTCGTGCAAATCGACATTTGCGCCATCACTTCAAAGCGAAATAAGTAGTTGCTCGAGGGAAAAGAAAGAAAAATGCAAAAAACGCTTTGGTTGCTCGGTGGAGATTAAATTTTAAGCCGTTTATGCTCGAAACTAAGCGGGTTTATTAGTTGCATTAAAATAATTTCATATTTTGTCGATTTAATTAAATATTCATAGCGCTGGGATGAGGAAGAATTCACTTTTACTTAATTTGCATCCAGCTGCGCTGAGGGTGTTTTCATGTGTTTATTTAATTAACTGCACGTATGTAGAGTTGTGGAGCAACATGCAATAATTGCGCGCCGCATGCAAGAGTAATCTCACAGGTATTAAAATTACTATTCGTTCGTGGAATTACAACAGTTTCGAGAGTGGACGCTCGCTATTAGCACGTAAACGCTGTAAATTTCGTGACTCGCCGACAACAATAAAAACAACGTTTATTAATACAATTACTCAAATGCTCTGCCGTCGCCATTCAACAGTTTGATTCATGCGCTGGACGAGAGAAATTTACGAAGAAACATTTGCATTAGTCATAAGAATGAATGTCAACGGGCAGAAAATGGATCAATAACTATTCGTAGTGGAGTTTCTCTCGCACAACGATGACTTAAATACTCTCGAAGAGTTAAAAGCAATTTTCTCCAATAAGTTTGCCAACAACGCAAATGCTAATGCCTGCCGTGAGGATAATTACAACATAACAATAAACTTGTAATTGTTCAAAGCTCTTCAATTAATTTTATGGTGCAGTTGTAGTAAAATCGATTAACAAGTCTTAAATGTTTATCGTATGAGTTGGCGTCAAATGGCAAAGAGTCGTAATTAATTTCAGTATTTTAGAATTTCGGAAAATTCGTGATGTTTTAATGGAGATTTTAATAAGTTTTATAACTGGATTTTAGTCGAGAGTTTGTGGAAGAGATTTTTAGTGCACGAAATGTTAATAACACTTAAACGTCTAACAAGATTAGGTCGAAATTGAATGCGTACATTTGTTGTCGAGTAATTGACAAATTAACCAATTAATTTTATGATACATTTGTAGTTAAATCGATTAACAAGTCTTAATGTTTGTCGTATGTGTTGGCGTCAAATGACACGCAATCAAAATTAATTTCAATATTTTAGAATTATGAAAATGGTTGATGTTTTAATGAAGATTTTATTAAGTTATATGGCAAGATTTTACTTGGAACTTTGAGCAAGAGATTTTTAATGTTTGAAATAAACACGAAATATTAACAATAAATGTCTAACAAGTTTATGCCGAAACAGAATGCATACGTTTGTTTCCGAATAATTAACGTGTTAATCAATTAATTTTATGATGCACTTGTAGTGAAATCGATTTGCAAGCCTTAAATGTTTATAGTTTAATCTCGCGTCAATTGGCAAACAATAATGATTAATTTCAGTGTTTTGGAATTTTGTAAATTCCGTGACGATTTAATGGTTAGATTTTAAGAAGATTTTTAGTGTGTGAATAAGTTTCTGTTGAAACCGAATGCATACGTTTGTTTTGGAACGAATTAAACAAATTAATTTTATGATGCATTAGTAGTAAAAACGATAAGCAATCAAAATTAATTTTTAACGGAGATTAAAATAGGATTTCACGCAGGAGTTACAGAAAGAACTGTTTAGTGTTTTAAATACGATATGTTAACAATACTTGAACGTCTAACAAGTTTCTGTGGCAACCGAATGTAAATGCGAAACCTAATTTGTTAACGAATAATTAAGAAATTAAGCAATTAATTGTATACACTTGCAGTATAATTGATTAAGAAATCTTAAAGGTTTATTGTATTATTTGACGTAAAGTAGCAAACAATTATAATTACTTTGAGTATTTTAGCATTTCGAAAAATTGGTTAATGGAGAGATTTTAGTAAGTTTATAACAGGACTTTACATAATAGTTCGGGAAAGAAATTTTTAGTGTTTGAATTTAATTAAACATGAAATGTTAACAATACTTAACCGTCTAACAAGTTTCTGTCGAAAGTGTACATTTGTTTCCGTATAATTAACGAGGAAGCTATAAATGTTGTACACGACAAGCGTTTGTTGTTTCTATATTTAATTAGCTAACAGTCGCGTAATTAATTAACAACAGTGTGGAATAATAATTATTCGAGCTGTGCACACTTTTTGATCATTTCCTCAACGTATTTATTTTGCTTCCCTACCGTTGGATTTGTTTCGGTTCAGTCGCCATAAAACAATCGCAATAATCAATAACAAACTCGGCGTAAATTGCATTTGCAAGCACACGCACGATTTGCTGAGCGGAGATTGCTTTCCCCGGCAAAGTCGACGAGGAAATGCTTGCATGCGCGATACAAATTGATTCTCGCAAATTTAAAATAATGCGCAGCATTTCCCCTCGGTGATTAATTAATTGACCATGAAGCTCATTATTCCGATCAATTAATTTCGAGCTCATGTGCGGCGAAACATAAAACGGGACGCCACTGCAATTATGGAAAAACAAAGAAGCTGCTTGAAAGTAAATCTGTTTAAATTCATAATGTTAATAATTTATTTAATCGTTTGTGCACGACAGACTTTCATATTTATCGCGTATTATGGAATTGAAATCTTAATCTCTTATTAATTGTTGCAATTTACTTGCATCACAAAACTCGTTCTGTTCGCTGATCCTTGCTTGCCAGATGCAAGAGATAAATTAATAAGCGTTATGCCTCGCTATTGTTTATATACAATTTGTTTTTATGGACCGATTAGTGCATAGTTTAACACATAAAATCCACTTTAATAGTTTTAGCATTTCATGCAAATTGTACTTTACAAGGATATGACTGCTTTATCTCATACGTTTGACATTTAGCAATTGATTAGTGTGATTTACTTGTCAGTGCTTCAGTTTATGCACACTGTAATTAAATTTACACAATTACGAGTTGTTTTCTTAATTATATCTGTTGATACGCAGATACAAACTACGATCGAGTTAATTAAAAGCGAGCGGAAGATTTCAAGCATTTAGCATGAGTTAGCAAACTCAAACAAATTGTATTTACTTCTGCATAACGTACAACAGTGCACAGTTTGCAGTTCTCTAATGTGCAAATTGCGTAATGTTGGAAAGTTGTTTGTTTATTAGGTTTTAATGATATACGCTAGCCATGCAGTATGTGTACCTTTAACAATTTCTCGTTATGCATATCGGCTGACTTGATTAGTGGCTGTATAAACTGATAAAAGAGCGCATTCGCGAACATGTAATTCGCATTCGCTTAATGTACTTCTGTTATTAAAAGCGTGCTGCATTTGCGCACTATACTTAAAAGCAATTCTTCATTTTCATAGCGCGCTATGATATATAGCGAAATTAGTTTCATATATAAAATAACACGATTGTAGAAAGCGACATAAAATGTGAAATTGAGCAATTAATATTAATATCATGCCATTAACTTAGGTTTTATTCTTTGCAATGTTTCTTTGAAGAATCCACGCTTCGGAAAGTTGAGGGTTTTTATGAGTGCAAAAAGAACAACGTTTAATTTTCTTCGATTTTGTGCTTGATCTCAAGGTATTTCATTGCACGGTGGATCATGAAAAAGTTATCATCGATGGTCGATCGTAAACGGCCGTGGATTAAACTCAGGATGCGTGCAAACGGTAGAAATATCTCAATATCGCGGACGACGATCGCGTTTCTCTCCTGATATTGGAATACCAATGCCGTCATTTATCAACCCCTTGCGCATATATACCCGATCACCATCAATTGCGCTCCTTTCGCAGTGTGCTCGACGCGAAATAGGTCAAAGCATCAACTATGTATGGCACGCTACTTATTTCAATATTAAACTAGTGATTTTAATCACTTTTTCGACATGGCAGTCACGCGCAAACTGTAATTCGCTTAAAAGTTATGCGAGGTTAATTAAATTAGTTTTGCTCCTGTCGACGAACCAACCACTTTACCTGCAGTCAAGTTGGTTACTTTACGAATATTTATCTTTGCGTTAATTAAGCTACAACGCACGAGCTAGATGCTCTTTTTCACTTTGTTTTTCTTTCATTTCGTTTAACATACGGTTTATCTTACGCGATTAATTGAATCGAAACGGCGATACGCAGTATCTGCTTAGGTTTTCAGCTCTAGCCGAACAGGTTTTTAGTGGCTATTAACAATTCGGAATGAGAAAAATGTACGGTCGCGTGGCACTTTAAATATTACAAATTTAATTATGATAAGAGCTCCTGGGAAGCGAATGGTTTATTTAATGCTTTCAAGTTCATTTTGAATTCAGTTGCTATTTGTACAATAGGAGTGCAGGATGAACTTATCTTTTCAAGCTTATAAAATACTCGTATGGAGAGCATGTTGAAAACTGGTTCAACATCTCAACTTGAAGCATTCAGAGTCCACATCGTAAGTTCTCTTCATTTGCTGTGTCAAGAGCAACATGCTCTTAATATCTGCCGTAAGAAAATGTTGGCAGTCGCGTACTTTAGAGCTAAATTTATCTCGTGATAACGTGTAAAATATAGGAATAGTTTATTATATTCCCGGAACACTTTATCTTACACGAATTCCTCGCTAAATTAAAAGCGTTTGAGCAGTTTGCGTTTGCTTAAAAATGTATGAAAGCGTGTGCTAAGTAAAAAAAGGGTTCTTTAATTTTATGAAACCTGAAGAATATCCTCAATGCAGGGCTTCTTTTTCTACACGTAGATAGACCTTTTATCTTTCATTTTACCATAATGACGCCCCGCTTCGAGGAGCAGCTTTGTGGCGAGGGTTTAATAGAAAATGAAATCACAAGAAACAAGAGGTAGTCGTCGGCATACCAGCGAGCGAATGTCTAGCGGCGAAATGATGAAGAAAATAATATAAAAAATAGGTTGCGTGCAGTAAAGGTAAGAAAGGTAAAAAAATATAGCTGCGGCTATGTGGTGGAGACTCGGAGGAACACTGCTGTACGACTGGAAGACCTTTAAGTTAATGTGCTTGGTCGGACCGATGCAATGGACGCACTCTCGGCTGTTTGCCTGCTTCCAAACGTCAATTGCATAGTAATTTGATTTCTTTTCCCAAGACTTTAGTGCTCCGGGGAAGGCACTCGCACGCTCCGTATTCGTTTTGCAGAAAGCGAACTGGATAAAAGTAAAATTCACAGCAAGATTAACGTGCGGAATATAAAAAAAGGTCAAATTAATTGGATTTCTATTTTAGAGTCAATTTGCTATGGTTTCCGGCATTTGGTTCTTAGCGTTCAGGTAAAAATTGAGAATGTCTATTCGAGGAGTGAGAATCTCCGACCATATTTTCAAAGTAATTAAACCCCGTGAAGCGTTGATTGACACTTTGTAATTCTGGTCCATTCGTGAAGTTGGACAATTACTATGATTGGTCGGTTTAGCTAACGCTGAACAATCTCTTTTCTCTTCTCGACCGTAATCGTTAATTGTGTGCGCGCTCATTGTTGACGAGAGGTTCGCGCTTCATTTCATTCAGCTGCGCGTTCCTCATCAATGCCACTTGAGATTCACGTACGTTTGCGGGTCATTCGAGTTGATGATGTTGGACATATTTTGTGATAAAGTAGCGGACGAGTGTTTCCGTTAGAATAATACACTTGGAAACATCCTTAGAGTAAGTGCCGCCGCGGTTCGTCTCAATGATTAGTCTCGCAAATATATTATGCTTCTTATTTCCGACGTAGAAGTTTCGTAATAAACACTATAACTATTTTATTTCGAAACTTTATTAACTGTTGTTTGCGCTTTGGATATCTTACGAAATTCAATCGGTGTTCTTATTATATATACGATTTTAGAGCGTCGTTCATTTGGTCATTGTGCGTGTATTTAAATTGAATTCTGCGCTAACTGCTTGCGAGTTTTCCCAGCCTAATTGACTATTAAGTATGTGAGAAAAGCAGCGCTGCGTAACGTTATGCATTTGTGTTCACAAAGTCGAGAAGGTGCAGGTTTATCAGTCACAGTGATCATACGTTCTGGAATTAATTGGTTTTAATTCTTGTGTTCGCCGACTTGTAGTAGTAGTAGTAAAACAGTGTGTTTTGTTTCCAGAATGGCAGCAACAATGTTTCCGTCGAGTTGATATGAGAATCATGATCCGGCTGCAAAATGAAACAAACGTATCATCCGCAATCTGAACTTGGTCGGATATTGGTGGCCGTAATCGCCAGCCTGTTGCTGGCAACGAATTCGTGCACGTGCTATTTGCTCTTAGTGACTGAGGATCAACGCCCAGACGATGTCATCTTCGATGCGTCCGTGTACAAGCTGGGCTCGGAGCGCGACTACAAGATCAACCTGGAGCGTTCCGCGTCGTTTGTCACGCGGCTGGTGCACGTGGATACTGAGAATGGGCAAGTGAAATTGCTTCAGCGACTGGTATGCAATTCTCTCTATTATCCGAATTTATTTACGGTGCACATCGATTCGACTTCGAATCGTCTGCGCGACATCGACTACTATAGTCTACCCCTGCGAATATTCATTGTCGGCAAGGAATGCTCGGATGACAGGGATGAAAATGACCTGTTTGACGATCACAAAGCGCGTCGGCGGCGACGCAGCATCGCTTACAATCCCTTTGTCAGCCGTGCGCATCCGAATGTGAAAACGCGCATCACCGATGCCAAACAGTGGATATCGGAAACGTACGCATCGTTCGCGATACCCACCGCGGACAAGTGGCGCAAAATATGCTTGCGGAAGTCCCAGTACATCAACTCCATCAGCGCGTTCCTGCCGCAAACCATCGCCAAGTCGTGCTCGGTGAACTTTGTCGACGTGAGCGATCTTCGTTTTAAAATCGAGGCATCGCAAGGGGACCTCGTCGCCAGCGAGGATGTATGCATAAAAGAACCACTCTGGAAGGTCGTCATTTTCTTTACGACGCAATGCAACGACGCCAAAGTGCTAGACTCCGACCATCGTCTTAAGATTGTTTACCATCATCAAGTGTTTAATGACACGGATATTGCTAGACGAGTACGGCGAGAATTGCGGAATCAAAGTCCGTTCTTTGAGCAGCACTTGTACGTTGTGAGCGTCCTCGAAGAATGCGAGCCGGGGGTGATTGTAACAACCCTCAAAGCTCGCGATCCGGAAAACAGCCCGGTTACTTATTCAATGACGAGTCTGCTAGACTCGCGAACGCAATCAATGTTTGACATAAATAATAAATCCGGTGTTGTTACCACGAAGGTGCAACTGGATAGGGAACTCTTGGACGTGCATTACTTCCGCGTCGTTGCGACTGACGATAGTTTTCCACCGCGGAGCGGCACGACGATGTTGCAAATTAATGTACTGGATGCTAATGATCACACACCTGCATTTGAAATGAATGAATACGATGCGAGCGTACGTGAAGGTGTGAGCTTCGGTACAACCGTGCTTACTCTGAAAGCCACCGATCAAGATATTGGCAAGAATGCTGAAGTTGAATACACTATACAAAGCGTGAACGGAGGCGGCATTAGTACGCCAGAAGACGATAATAACGCATTCAAAATCGACGCCAAGACTGGAGTTATTACAACCAGAACTAACTTGGATCGTGAAACGACTGAAGTTTATACATTAATTGTTACAGCCAGAGATCAAGCAACTCCGGCAAGCGCACGAAGAAGTGCTAGTGCAAGTGTTGTCATACGAGTCTTGGATGATAATGACAATTACCCGCAATTTTCTGAGCGCGCATACACCGTGTCAGTGGACGAAGATATTAATTGGAACGACAATCCTGTTGTGGCACATGTAAAAGCCACTGATGCCGATCAAGGTAATAACGCGGCAATTCGATATGCAATTATCGGGGGTAATACGCAAAGTCAGTTCACTATTGATAGTTTGTCGGGAGATGTTACCCTAGTCAAACCACTTGACTACGAAACCATTCGCAATTATCGGCTGGTTATTCGAGCGCAAGATGGTGGAAGTCCTGCGAGAAGTAATACAACGCAGCTGTTGATAAACGTCAAAGATGTTAATGATAATGCACCGAGGTTTTATACATCGCTGTTTCAAGAAAGCGTGTCAGAAAGCGTAAGCGCTGGATATAGTATTGTAAAAGTACAGGCGTACGACGCTGATGAGGGTCCAAATTCGGACATTAAATATACAATTGCTTCACAAGATGTAAATGGCATGAGCACTGACGATATCCCTTTAGTAGTTGATTCGCATAGCGGTTGGATATACACAACAAGGGAGTTGGACCGAGAGGAGCATCCGAAATATTCCTTTCAAGTAATTGCAACCGACCAAGGCACTCCGCCACAATCAGCTAGTGCTAGTATTGTCATTACTGTGCAGGACGTGAATGATAACAATCCTGTTTTCGATCCTAAAGTGTATGACTCTGTTGTGGCCGAAGACGATTCTCCCGGCACACCTGTTACATCTGTCACCGCAACGGATGTGGACGAGGATACTAGAATTCACTATGAAATTACCAGCGGTAATACGCGTGGTCGATTTTCCATAACGTCACAAAATGGACGTGGTTTAATTACTATCGCTCAACCGTTAGATTATAAACAAGAAAAACGCTATGTGTTAACGATAACAGCTTCTGACTCAGGCGGTCGCACTGATACTGCGACGGTTTACGTAAATGTTTCCGATGCAAATAACTTCGCGCCTGTATTTGACTCCGCGCCATATTCAGTGAGCGTTAATGAGGATGTCCAAATTGGTACCACGGTGCTTCTGGTTACAGCCAGCGATAATGATGTCGGCATTAACGCCCAAATTACCTACACATTGGGAGAAGACAGTCCTGAACTGCAACCGTTCACTATAAATCCACAAACTGGAGCCATAATAACGACCAAGTTGCTTGATCGCGAATCTGTTAGTGGATATTTATTAACCGTAACGGCCCGTGACGGAGGTCATCCGCCCTTATCAGATACTACTGACGTTGAAATCACCATTAATGATATAAATGATAATTATCCCGTGTTCAAACAGCCGCAATACTCTGGTAGCGTTTTAGAAGATGCGCTTTTAGGCACTAGTGTTGTGCAAGTATCGGCAACAGATGCGGATATTGGACTTAACGGAAGAATTCGGTATGTGTTGAGTGATAAAGATATTGAGGATGGATCGTTTGTTATTGATCCAACAAGTGGTGTCATTCGCACACATAAGGGACTTGATAGAGAATCCGTCGCGGTTTATAATTTAGAAGCTTCTGCAATTGATCGAGGGAGTCCCGCGTTGAGTACAACTGTTCCGGTAGTTATACGTATCGAAGATGTAAACGACAATGCTCCAACATTTGAATCAGATAAAATAACATTATACATTGCTGAAAATTCACCAATTCGTTCGACGGTTGGAGAAATATACGCTAAAGATCCGGATGATGGCATTAACGCTCTCGTACAATATTCAATTATCGGTGGTGAGGATTCCGAAAGCTTTTCTCTGGTTACGCGACCAGGTTCTGAAAAAGCCGAGCTAATAACAATGACGGAACTGGATTACGAGAGTTCGCGTAAAAAGTTTGATTTGATCATTAGAGCAGCAAGTCCACCTTTACGAAATGATGTTCATGTTGAAGTTGTTATCATTGATGTTAATGATAATGCACCTATTTTGACAGACTTCCACGTGTTGTTTAACAACTACAAAGATTGTTTTCCAACTGGACCAATTGGTAAAATACCTGCATTTGATGCGGACGTGTCCGATAAATTGCATTACCGAATTCTCTCGGGAAACAATGCAAACCTAGTTGCGCTGAATGAGAGCACGGGGCAATTGCAACTTAGCCCACAATTGAATACTAATGTGCCCAAGATTGCTACAATGGAGGTGTCGGTTACCGATGGCATTAATGATGTAAAAGCTATTATGCAGCTTACTGTGAAATTGATTACTGCGGAAATGCTTTTCAATTCTATAACCGTGAGATTAAACGATATGACAAAAGAAGCGTTTCTATCGCCACTATTGAGCTTCTTTATTGACGGGCTGGCTGCAATTATACCATGTCCAAAAGAAAACATATTCATCTTCAGTATTCAAGATGATATCGACGTTCATTCGAAGATACTTAATGTGAGTTTTTCTGTAAAGCGTCCTGATGTGCCACGAGAAGAATACTACAGTCAACAATTCTTAAAAGAACGGGTTTATCTGAATCGCGCCATTCTAGCACGATTATCGACCGTACAAATTTTGCCATTTGATGATAACTTGTGCGTTAGTGAACCATGTCTTAATTACGAAGAATGCCTTACTGTATTGAAGTTTGGCAATGCTTCTGGATTTATATCAAGTAACACAGTCTTATTTAGACCTATATATCCAGTTACAACCTTTACGTGCCAATGTCCAGAGGGATTTACGGGT
Source organism: Anaulacaspis nigra (assembly GCA_030264675.1). Lineage (NCBI taxonomy): Eukaryota > Metazoa > Arthropoda > Insecta > Coleoptera > Staphylinidae > Anaulacaspis > Anaulacaspis nigra. The sequence goes on along the minus strand of JARJDV010007101.1, from coordinate 20,892 downwards.
TCTAAAGAACATTATCTATGTGATACTGAAGTGAATTTGTGCTATTCAACACCATGCCAAAACAATGGTACGTGTAAAATAAAAGAAGGCGGTTACACGTGTGTTTGCCCACCTGGGTACACGGGCAGTAATTGTGAGATAAAGCTCAATATAGACTCGTGCAAACCTAATATTTGCCGTAGCGGAGCGACATGCACACCGCGCCATAAGGGTGGTTTCGTGTGTGAGGATTGTTCACCGGTAACAGGACAAGAACATTACAGTCCGCTGTGTGAGCTGAAGAGTAGAAGTTTTATTAAGAATTCTTTCTTAACTTTTCCCAGTTTGAAACAACGGCATCGTATTCATATACAGTTAAGGTAATATTGGTTGCTATGATTTAAAATGAAATTACGCTAAAGTATTTATACATGTTTCAGATTTGCTACATTGAGTCTCAATGGATTGCTGTTATATAATGGTCGATATAATGAACTGCATGATTTTATTGCCTTGGAAATCATAAATGGTGCCGTACAATTCTCATTTTCACTGGGCAGTGATATAACAACGGTTTCTGCAACTATTCCTGGTGGTGTTTCTGATGGGAAGTGGCATACAATAACTGTAAGTTATTTTAACAAATCTGTTACTTTATCGTTGGATGATTGCGATACCGCATTGGCTCTCAAACATGGTGAAGAGTTGGGCGGACGATGGGCATGTAGTGGATATGTAGAACATGTTCTTGAAAAGCGGTGCGCGTCATTAACTGAAACATGTCATCGGTTTTTGGATCTTACGGGCCCTTTGCAGTTGGGTGGACTGCCTACTCTTCCTGCCCAGTTTCAAGCGCACAATCATCACTTTGAAGGATGTATAAGTGATTTTCATATCGATTATAAATTCGTGGATTTAAATTCTTATGTTGCGGACAATGGCACTGTTCCTGGCTGCCCGGAAAGAAGAAACTTTTGCAGTTCTCGACCATGTCGTAATGGGGGAACATGCAAAGAAGGCTGGTCAATGTACCAGTGTGAATGTCCTGAAGGATTCAGCGGACGTGATTGTAGTGAGAATATAGGAAAATCATGGCGATTTGAAGGCGACGGTATGTTGTCATTCAATCCATTGTTACGACCGATTCAATTACCGTGGTTAAATTCTCTTTCCATAAGAACGAGGCAGCATGACACGTTTTTAATGTCTGTGCAAGTTGGTCAAAATAGTTCTGCAGTAATATCACTTCGTTCAGGACTTTTGTTGTATTCATTTAATGGGGAAAGTTTTAATTTAACATCTAAGCAACTGTCTGACGGTCAATGGCATCATATTGAAATTACATGGATAGGCAACGAAGTTAAACTAAGCTTGGATTACGGCGAGAAAACTACTGTAATACCATTTAATGCGAAAATACAAGGGTTATATGTGGGAAAAATATTAATTGGCAGTCCGGATATTTCCTACAATAATGTTGGTTACAACTATCTTGAAGGATGTGTTAAAGATGTGAGAATCGGAAATCAGCAAACTATATTAAGTAGACCAACAGTTAAAGAAAACGTTCTAGACGGGTGCGATGCAACTAATGAGTGTCAAACGGAATGTCCTTTAAATTCACGGTGCATAACTGCTTGGGGTCATTCGCATTGCGAATGTAATCCGGGTTTTGTGGGGCCTCTTTGTGTTGCTGTGTGCAGCAAAAGCCCTTGTGCTAATGGCGCGCAGTGTGCCGAAAATCTATCAGCTAAAAAGGGATATACTTGTAATTGTAATACAACCACGTATTCTGGAGAGTATTGTGAAAACAAACAATCTCAACCATGTCCGGCTAGTTGGTGGGGTTTTCCAGTTTGTGGTCCGTGTCATTGCGATATTGAAGCAGGTTATAATCCAGATTGTGATAAAAAGAATGGCCAATGCCGGTGCAAGGAAAATCACTATCAACCGACAGGTACTACCAAATGTATTCCTTGCGATTGTTACCATACTGGTTCATACAGTCCTCAGTGTAATCATGAAACAGGGCAATGTCGATGCCGTGAAGGCGTTATTGGACAGAAGTGTGATGCTTGTCCAAATCCTTATGCTGAAATTACTCTTCGTGGATGCGAAGTAGTTTATGATGGATGTCCAAGAAACGCAGCGAGTGGGATATGGTGGCCACGAACTGCATTTGGAGTTGAAGCAATTGAAATATGCCCGAAAGGTGCTCATGGTAAAGCATCAAGAGCTTGCGATAATCAATTGGGTGGCTGGCAACCTCCAGATCTATTTAATTGCACTTCTGAAAAATTTGTTGAATTAAGAAATCAGTTGTCTGCAATTGAAAAGGGAGAGCTAAATTTAAATACATTTGTGGCAATACAGTTGGCGGCTGATTTATATAAAGCAACAAACGTTACACCAACTTTATATGGGGCGGATGTTTTAATCACATATGACTTAGTGCAAGAACTTCTTAAGCATGAAAATAGAATGCATGGATTAAATTTAACGCACAGTCAGGATAAGGATTATATTCATAATTTGGTTTATTCCGCAAGTGTTATTCTTGATGCAAAATATTTACCGCACTGGGAGCGCATTACTGAATTGAGCGATGGTAGCGGAGAGTTACTAGTTTCGGCACTAGCTACATATATAAATATTCTGTCAGATAGTCAGCACGACACATATACAAATCCATTTGAGATTGTTTCTCCAAATTTGGCAATTGGATTGGATGTCGTTACACCAGAATCACTATTCGGATATGAACAAGAAGTTCTTCTTCCATCAGATAGTACATTTACTACTGAAAGAGTAATATTGCCAGATACATCACAGTTTTTGGAAAATCCAGTTCCAAATGTACCAAGCTCAGGGCCAAGCCCAGGACCATTAATTTCATTTCCAAAATACAACAATTACTTACAAGACAAAAACAAGTTTGATACAAAATCAAAAATATTGGTACCATTACGTTTACTTGGAATAAAACCGGTAGAATCAAATGAACTAATAACAAAACATTCGTTGCCTGATAATGGAGCTGTAATTAGTTATGCACAGTATAAACAAGCAGGAGAATTGTTTCCTTCTTTGTATGATGATTCTGTTAAGCGTCGATGGGGTGTCGCGATTACAATTGGATCGCCTTTGATATCTGTGAGCATTCTAGTCCCAGAATACGTAAATGCAGTCACAAGAGATACGCAAAGAAAAGTATTTTTCGAGGATGTAAAACCACCAGCAATTAATTACAAGGAGTTTGAAAAGAAGTCATTTGCTGATGATAGAGAACATGAAAATGATGCGGTTGCTATGTATTCACGAAGTGATCGTGCGAAGCGAGATGGAAATCAAAAACTATTATACAAGAGTCTTAGTAACGTTGTTCTGGATCTTCCTGTCCGCATACAAATATGGCTAGATTATGAGAAAATGATTTTCAATGAGAGATCTAATCCCCAATGTGTACACTGGTCGACTGCAAGGGGTTATGGAGAATGGTCTCGAGTTGGATGCCATACAGAATTGGAAAACGATTGGTATGATACACCAGGAGCATTATTAGTTAATTGCACATGTAACCATCTCTCAACATTTGCGGTCTTAGTGGATGTCGTTGATTTGGAGTATATCCCAGAACCATCATTAATGGAAGATGTTTCAACTTATAGTTGTTTTTCAATTTCACTGCCAGTATTATTTGCCACATATTTAATTCTTGCATTTTTACGTGGAGCACAAACCAATTCCAATACAATAAGAAAAAATCTTGTACTTTGCGTTTTCCTGGCAGAACTATTATACTTTATTGCGTTAAAAGTGCGCAGGCCAATGATATCCAATGAAATCGCATGCAAATTGATTGCAATGGGTCTGCATTACTTATGGTTGGGAGGATTTGCGTGGATGCTTGTAGATGCTATTCATTTATACCGAATGCTAACTGAAATGCGAGATATCAATCATGGCCCTATGCGATTCTATTATTGTATTGGCTATGTATTGCCAGCAATAATTGTGAGTTTGGCAGTGGGTGTAAGAGCGCATCAATATGGAAATTACTATTTGTAAGTATATTATATAATCATGTGTATAATCTTGTAAACTACAATTTGCTATTTAATTACAGTTGTTGGGTATCTCTATACGAAAGTGTTATATGGAGCGTTGTGGGGCCAATTTCAATTTTAGTATTTTTCAATCTCTGTGTACTACTGCTTGCAGTGCGAGCAGCATTCACGTTACAAGATCATGTAATGGGATTTGGCAATTTACGAACCCTTTTATGGGTATCAGTTGTAGCCCTTCCATTACTTGGTGCTGCATGGGTCCTCGCGTTATTGGCTGCCTCTGAGAAACATCCACTTCTTACACCATTTTTATCACTCGCTGTTTTGATTCATGCAATATTTTCATTGTTGGGATATTGTATTGCAAACAATCGAGTACGACAAAATTTGGCACATATGATATTACGGTGTATGGGAAAAAAAGTTCCACTATTAGAAACAAACTCAATTGCTGGAATTGGTAGTACATCGAGTCAAAATATAAACGCGCAATCTGTAAGTGAATATTATACTTGGATATTTTGAAATTAACTATTTTTTTGTAGCGGTCGGCCTTAGCATATCATTCCAGCGCAATGGAAGCAGTCCGGCGAAACGTTGGGATATCCACATCCAGTACAACATCACGTTCAACTACTAAAACTAGTTCGAGTCCTTACCGAAGTGATACGCACCTAAGGCATACATCAACGAGTACTTCAAATTACAACTCTGCGAGTGATGTTCCTTCATACTTGCGCGGATTTGATCACGAATCAAGTGGACTACATCGTCATCGTGAAGTATTGGAAGAAGATCGGAGAGAAAGGCGCGGTGGTCCGGGTGGTGGAGAGAGTGATTCGGATTCTGATGGATCTGAAGGAAGGAGTTTAGAGTTGGCTTCAAGTCATTCCAGTGATGATGATGAATCCAGTACGAGGCGTCATAGATCGAAGACAACAAGACAAGGATATTTGCCAAATATCACAGAGCATGTAGCCACAAGATGTGGTACACCACCTGCCCTAAATGTTGTCACAAAATCACAATTATTTCCGGCAGTCCAACCTTATGCTTCAAGATGGTCCAGTCAGCTACCCGAGTCATATTTGCACGGATCAAGTAAGTGATTAATGTGTTTTGAAGATTATGTTATACATTTGCATTTTTCAGTTCCAGAAGTTGGTCGCTGGTCCGCAGAAACTGGATCAGACAATGAATTCTGTCATAAAACAGGTTCGCCAAACCCATTGCCAAATCCAGATGTAACTCCAGAAACATGTGTACCTCCGATGCAATCGGATCAGTACATGTTACGAGCACACTATGATCAGCATTATATTTCAAATTTGGGAAAAAATGAGTATATTTCTAAGTTAGTCACTCCCCATGAAAATATGAATTTTCAAGAATATGCAGAACGCTGCTCAGATTTAGAAGAGAAACATCATGTGAATGACAAGTATATATTTCCTTATACGGCCGAAGAAGACCATTTAACCACTCATAATAATTACATGCATCCTCCCTCTAGCAGGATGATGTCACCTGGAACAAATGATATTAATAATCCAGGTATGTTTCATCGTACTGCATGTTTTATGGTTGATTTATTAAATTATTTCACATGTATGTTATACTTCAGGGATGGATTATCATGGATCTCGATTAGGATCCCGAATGGGGTCTGTTTTAGGTTCCATGCATGGTTCTCTTTGCGGTAGTGCGCGGGGATCTCCATCTCCAATGATGTCGCATATACCAACCATGATGCATACTACCAATCATCATCCTTCGCAAGATGCAACGCAGTAAGTTATTTTTTACTTGTTCTCTATAGTCGTTGTTTTGATACTTGAAATAGTATAATATATGCCTTAACAATTTACTAATTGCTGCTCAGATGGTGTTGGGAATACGGTGTTGATAATTAAATAACGAAGGTGAGAGTTGGCTGCTTCATTTAATTAGTAATATTAATTAATACATGTACATCTTACAGGAAAGAAAAAGATGAAGAAACTTCAGTATAGCATCAAATTAGATTGTGTGTTTTGTACAAATTATTATAGTTAGATGTATTACAAATTTCATTTGCATCTGAAAACTAATTCGATTCTGGACTGAGTGTTGTGAGTATGGGGAATTGATTTACAAATGCCAAGTATGCCATGTCACTTTATATTAAAAGTAAATTAGACAATCGTTTAATAAGAAAACGATATTGCGCAACACATAGGTATATAGTCGGGTTAATGAAATATTTATTACTTTTCAGGAGTCTAGCTAGCTTTTTATATGTGAGAAAATTTATATTTATATACATATATTGTACACAGTTTAGGGTGTATAAGAAGCATGTAATTTTTGCCATAATTTAAGGCGCGCTCATAAGTTCGGATTTAATTATATTCATCATCTAGGATTACAACAGACATACATATTTATTTATATTTTAAATATCAATAATAGGTGTATGCAAATTTGAGAAATTTGCAGGGAAAAGATATCAGTGCCTACATAATAGCTTTTTATCTATTGTATATTTTCCTTTAAAAGATCTCAATGGACTGATTTTTCGTAAAATATAATTTAGTACAACTTTTAACAATGAAAGTACTTGTGAACTCATCAATTGAGTTAAAATGTCTTCTCCCGCTTCCCCATTGTCGTTCAAAGTGGTTGGCACCACCCTTGTAGATCATTGCTTCTGTCTCCTTGCATTCTGTTGCATTCTGATGTTGCTTGCGCCCTGTAGGACCGGAGGATGAAATCTCAAAGAAGACAAAGTTACCTCACTAATATCAATTAAAAATTTGCTAAAACACCAGTAGAACAATTAGCTACCCCCAATAACGTACTTGGTTGAAACGGCAGGTGCAGTTCGTGTTGTTCTAAAAATTTCTATTTTATAAATTTAAATTTTCCTCAAAGATACAAACCATTAAAGTTAGAAGTGCAGAGTTGTGCGCTTCCAATCCTAGGTTCGATCCCCAACAGCGGCAAATATTTCCAACATGACAAATTAAATGTGCGCTATATAGGCTTCCTAAAATCCCCTTGCGACAAGTATATCCAATAGCTCAGCTACTGCAGTCCTAGAGGTTAGGTGAGGAGTCTTGGGTTCGATCCCCAAGAAAAGCCACGGGAATTTGCAGGTTTTTAAACTGCTTGAATGTAAACGAGGGCCCCAATATACTTTTAAGGCCCGTATCAATTAATGTTGTCATCAGACGGCCCACCCCAAGCACAAATTGCTCCCGGCAAGACCTGTGACTGCCTCCCCATTCCCAATTTTCGTTACCATCGGAAGCTAGTTTATCACGTCAACACGTTGTAAGTCGGTATCTTTTTAGCGCCCCCAATATTCGACATCTTATATTATGAATGCCTCGAATTAATTTAAAGTTTTTAGAGCTATCTAGAATGATGTTTTAGGCCATTCGTTAAAGTAGTTATTTGATATGTTTTCAATTTTTATTAAAAAGACGTGACTCCGAGCCCACGACTCGAACTCCGAACGCACTGTGCTGTTTAGTTCTGACGAATTAGAATTAAAACTTATATTTTAGGTATAAGTAGAATATGAACAGATCTTATGAGGGCATTCGACCTACATTAAAGCTACTTTTAGTTTTATATTGGTTTAAATATGAAAATAAACAAACGTTTCCAATAAAAACTGACGCCTAGACACGAAGAAAACTTTCAATTCGAACTTCCCAACCGTACTTGAAAGTTTTATTTTTTATAATTATTTAGTATTTAAGAAATTCAGAAGTAGTCTATTGGCCCACTTTGGTTGATCCTTAGGGATCATATGACCAGCATTCCTAATTAAAACTTCTGTCAGATTACCAGCGATTTTATAGTATCCCGCAAGTTCTGAGTCTACGTACCACTTTAATCGAGGCGCTAATTTGTATTGATGAGAACCAGTATAGTTTAACTGATTAATAAAATCAACAATTAATGGGTAAGGTACAACTAGATCAATTTGCCCCACAGGAAGCATTACACGATAATGAGAGAGAAGTTCTGAAAGCAGGGGCGCGGCTGATATAAGGTAATCGTATTTCATCGATGAAGATACGTTTTTGGCAAAAGAATCGAACCTTACATTTCCAACATGCAATGCCTGCTTAATTTCGCGAAGTTGCAAAAAATTGATCATGTTGTTATGCACCTCATCGAACTCATCAGCTTTCAACAAATTATAGAGATTGGTAAAGCCTGTAAAATTTTCAAACATGGTTCCATAACGAGTTAACTCGAAGTTTCCAATAATCATATCACTAAAGATTTGAAAAGCCTCGAAATTGTTTCCCGCTTTATAGTGAGTTATGCATTTATGACGTGCATCTTTAAAATTTGCTGCTTGATGTCTATCAATAAGACCAAGCTGATAAAAGTAATCTGCATAATTTAACTGATTGATTGGATCTGTTAAGCCATTAATGATAAATAAACCTTTCAAATTAATTGAGTTTGCACTATTTTGATTATTGTAATGAATTGCATAAGCTAATGAAGGAATGTATTTGCCCGCATAAGATTCGCCAGTCAAGTAAAATTCTTTTTCTTGTAAATTAGGAAAGAGTTGTAAAAACTGTTTAATAACAATTAGCAAATCTTTCCCAACATCGATATGATTAGTAGTATATCCATCTTTTGTTATACTATATCCAGTACCAACAGGGTTGTCGAGAAATAATAAGTGATTTTCTTTGTGCCATGAATAGTTGCGTTTACTAACTTCTGTTGGAGAAATTGGGACGTACGGCCCCAATTCCATAAATAATCCATATAATGACGATGTTCCGGGACCACCATTCAACCACAAAATGAAGCGATTATCCAATGAAACAATTTCAGGCGGAAAATATCAGAAAAACATGTGCGAATCTGTCGTTTCATTCACTGTTAAGTAGCCGGAATAACTTTTAATATCCAAAAATTTGGGATGTGATACCATAGATAAGTTTTGTGCCTTTTCTATGCTTCCATTTTTCAAAAACGGCGTTAAAAATAAGAACTCTAATCGCTCCTCATGATTGATTCCTTTACTAAATCCGGTAGTAATTAAAGCCACTATACTCACAACTAAAATTATAATTATTATAAATAATTTTGTTTGTTAATAATTTATACATTTTACCTAAAATGATATTTGGCAAAATTGCAATTATTGTTGCTCTGGTTGCTTGTTTCTTCATAATAAATTTTGCTAATGCACCAATTTTCGTAACAAACTCTAGTCGCACAATCGCTATTTGCGCATATAATTTTTTAGTCATTATCGTTATATAGCAAACGTTCGCAGTATTTGGAAAATTCGAGTAGAAATTTATTGCCAAGTCACCTTTGAAAATTTTTAAATGACTCAATGAAGTAATGATATATAATCAATAATATGATGAAAATCCATATCCATTGAATGGTTCTCGAGTATTTATAATATACGCGAAACTGTAGTTACTTAATGAAATATCTAATTAAAGTTCGATTATTGACAGATAAGAATGAAAATGGATTGAGTGTTCCTGCGGCTAGCATCATATCTGCAGGGGTGCCATGATTTACCATAGTAATTGGATAGAGTACATGGTCTGTTGTTATCATTATTTTTTTATTAATTACAATCGTTTCTAAATTATAAGGCACTTCCGCGACACGACCTCACCACTTCTTCGGTCAGGACTATAGCCTATTCTTTGTTTTCAAATGATATGACATACTCTTTATCATAATCTCCGCAATAAAAAGAAAATTATTATGGTTCTACATTAAAGTTTTTAAAGCATTCAGAACATTCTAGAATCAATTTATTATCAAACCATGTTTAAAATGTACAAATGACTCAATGAAGTAATAATATATAATCAATTATATTATCAAAGTCCATACAAATACAATTACGATATTTCAATTATATATTATATGAAACAATATCAGTGTCATGTAATTAGAAATTTATTTACATTTATGAGCTTCAATGCAACGTCTTTTTGTGCGTAAAGCGTGTAATTAGATCAAAAGCCCATTTCGGCTGGTCGCTTGGCACCATATGACCCGAATTTCTTACTAACACCTCAGTTAAATTGCCAGCATACTTAACATAGCCCGCCACATCGTCGTCAACCTTCCAAATGTATCGCTTTGCAGTTTTATATTCCTGTGCCGCACTAAATGGCAAGTTATCCAAGTAATTAACCGTTAGCGGATATGCAACAATAATATCTAATTGACCATTATACACAAGAACCGGATAATGGGAGAGCAATTCAATAATCCACGGTGCAACAGATTGCATGATGTCATTAACCAAGTTGAGTTCCACTTGGGTGCCTATGCCATTGAATGTTACATTTCCGACGTGAATTGCACGACGTACTGCTACTTTTTGAATGTAAGTACCCAAATAAATATACTCGTTATTCTTATCATTGGCAACCAAATAGTTGTAATAATTTGTGAAGCCTGTGATATTCGTGAAGAGCGATGTTTGATTTAGGTCCGCATCAAGTAGCTGATTAAATACTTGGAATGCTTGGAGCCACTGTTTCTTGTGAATGTAATCGACACCTTTCGTCTCAGCGTCTTGGAATGTTTTTCTGCCAGCCGCGTCAAGCAGTCCTAATTGATAGAGATAATCGCCGTACTTGAGTTGATGTTCCGGGTCAGATAATCCATTACCAATGGCCATACCGGCGAAATTTATTTTCTGCGTCGCGGTCGGATTGTTCTTATGAATGGTATACGAAATGGCCGGGACATACTTTCCAGCATACGACTCACCCGATACGTAAAATTCGTTCTTTTGAAGATCGGGGAATAATTGGAAAAATTGAAGCAGAGCTTCATATAAATGTGCGCCTACTTGTGTTTCATCTTTGCAATATCCATCCTTTGTCATACTGTAGCCTGTTCCCACAGGATTATCAATAAAAATAAGATTGTGGTTGGTATGCCACGAGTATTTGCGCAATTTTAGACCATGTTTCGATTTTGGTGAAAATGGTCCATTCTCTAAAAATAAGCCCAGCATTGATGAAGCACCTGGGCCACCCTGTAGCCACAACAAGACGGGTGCATCTTTCTGGTTTGTTTGTGATGGAAAATACCAAAAGAACATGTGCGATTCTGACTTCTCATCTACAGTCAAGTATCCAGAATAACTCTCAATTCCTTTGAATTGTGTACGATTCACTGATGCCAAGACCTGTGCTTCTTTGAATTGTCCATTTTTTATGTATGGAGTAAGTATTAATGGTTCACCGGGATCACCAACAGTTTCATGTTGTTCGATTTTAGGATAAACATTGACAAAACTACAATTGCCACTGGCAATTAATACTGCTAGCAGCACTACGAAAACTTCCCGCATTGTATAATCTAAAGATGTGCACTATTGTTCAATACTTTAAACCAAATATTAAGGACTTTAATGCACAATGTCTAAACGAGTTCTAGTCGAACGCTCTGAATAATGCGCTATTAAATGAATGCTGCTGACCGGCTGTACGATTACATGTTATTTTATTTATACAAGCTGATATACGAGATAGTTAGTTGAACAGATGACTTGTTGAAATGTGATAGCCAGTCCGACCTTTGTGGTGGCCTGTACTGCATTGTTATGAAGTTTCATGGTCGAGTGTACATATAATGAATTTCAGCGGTAAAACAAGTTTCAAACTTTTAAGCTGCTATAGAGGTTGCCTATAATACTGACCAACTGGGAAGAAAATGTATTTAAAGAAATTCAAATTTCGACCTTTGATATTGTTTGAAATCAGACAATGCTATATTGAAATATGCATATGTTGATTCGACTGGCCTGAGATTTTCTATGAATGTCTATGAATTAATCTGTCTAAAATCATTTTGATATGATTGCGATAAAATATGAATAACGAGTAAGAATAAGTTATGTAAAAGAATTGAATAGATTAGTGGCTATTGTTATCATCAGTATTTTTTATTAATTCGAGTGGTCCCTAGACTCCCGCGCACGTCGCAATCCCGCGCCGCGACTTCAGCACGCGCTCTTCGCTCGGCGGCATTGCCTGTTGGCCGTTTCCCGGCGACATACCCGTAAATGCGCGCCCTTTCAGTATTCGCGACGCCGCTACGCAATTCGGAAGTTTTCCTGTTGCGCGCTTTCCCGATAATCTCTTACGTCGGTTCGCATCGCTCGCGCGCCGCAAAGTTCAACGAATAACTTGTACACAACTTATGATCTACTACTGCTACAAGCAGCGAAACATAATAAAACTAAATTTAGAGTGACATTTTTAAGACTTTGCAGAATTTCTTTTATTATACGACAAATTGGTTGTTTGAATTCACGTCGTCAATGTGTATTTCATTAGGACTGAAACAATTAGCGCACTATTTGACTGCGATCAAAGATCCGAATGTATCAGGTGGAGGAGATTAAATAGAATCCTTCGAATCCAGCGGGAACATCACTGAAAGCTGGGACATATTACGCAAGAAGGTAGGTAATTTCAAAATGTAATTAGAAAATTGCATGATGCTGGCGTTGGCGGCGCCGTCAAGTTCGCTCTTGGTGCTGTTAGTGACGATTCGCACACGTAAGTTGCCTCTTCAACTGCAGCCGCACTTGGCAACGCTCGACAGCCAACGTGTTAATTATTTTTTAATTAGAATTTACACGCGCCATTTGTCGTAATTTCCCTTTAATCTTATATCCGGTTCGGTTCGGTTCAGCCGCTTTTTTCAATGTTCAATTATCGGCTTTTATTGAAGGTAGAAAAAGTCTGGTGTATTCGGGTAATAGAAAAAATAAACACTCGTTATCAAGTTCATTCTTAGCGTGCTATTGTTTTCCGAACGAATTCTGTATATCTACACGCAAATGGTTGTTTATCTATCGCACATTTGCTGGATGACAATGACGAAACTTTGATCGAAGAAGTTCGTCGTATGGCGTAATTAAATCTCATCACTTGTCGCGCGTATTGACTCATCTGAACTTATCAGCGTGCGCTAGCTCGCTGCTGTTGGGATTCGTTTAAGCTAAAGTCACTTGAGAAGCAAAGTAAAAACACTTGTAGGAAGGGAAGACAAACAAAATAATGTGTGGTGTGCGCTTCACTTGCGGTCCACGGTGCGCGCGTGTTTGCTTCCACCTTCCAGCACATGTGCTTCCAGGAACGCCGCACGCGAAAGAGTTAAAAAGAGAGTTTAGAAACTACATTAACGCGATGAAGGGATAGATGCTCTTACATTGATGCCACCGCCGACGCTGCCGCCGCCGCCGCCGCCTACGGGCTCTTGCCATCAACGTGCTTCGTTGTCGATATATCCGGAGGGATTTCTTTCATCCGCTTGTTTGCTGTTTTGCTGTTGTTTTCCGTTGTTATCTGAACGGAGACGAGAGCGTTTCTATAAAATTTAACGCGCTCGAAACTGCTTGAAAATCAGGGGTGAAATGAAGCGTTAAATGTGTATAAAGGCATCGACGAGAACGATTCCAAGTCCAACCAAACAAATAAAAAAATCTGAGGTGTTCTTCGAGGGGCCGCTGAAGAAATACGCTGCGTGTACATAATATTTGCAAATGACTTTATCTCTGACTGAATGGTGCTTGCTCTGTGGTGAAAGAAGTGGTAGCGTTTTGCTGTGCTTGCTATTTGTGAGTGCGTTTGGCATGTTTGGCACTCGAGTGGTTAAGCAGAGTTAAAAACACCCCTGGGGTAATTTGCGTTCACCATCCAAAAGGCAAACGCGTGCGGGGGTTTTGCAAATGTGGCACCCGCTTTTTATGGGCATCGGGCGCGTGAGTTTGTTCATTGATGAGGAGCCTCGTTCACCGAACCATCTAATTAAAACGCAACGCGATATTATTCGAGTTTCCAACTCATTTTGTTCATGCGATAATGCAAGCCGTTTTGTGAGACCTTTTTATTTCGTTACGTTTTCGACGAATGCGCACAAGGAGCAACAGCGTGTCCTTTTAATATAGAATTATGCGAAGAAAGATACAATTTCGAGATGTCACCCGAAACGCAACGAGCGTGTGCTAACAATGCGTGCGACGTCTGAAAAACCCAAGCGTGAAATGTGTGTTTGCGAACTCGAAGGATTTAAGAAGGACAACAAACACCTGTACCTTTTTTCGCAGGTCGCATTAGAAGAAATTACATTCTGCGCGAATGATTTACGTTCGTCCCTCATGTAGCGTAATTGTGCGCGGGGTGGGCGGCTTGCTCTGCACGCTTACTGTTTATTCATGGGTAAACATAAAAATGCTTTCCACGCAAACAGGAATTACGGAAATACGCTTCGATCGCACGCGTTTGAATGTAAAAATAATAGCGTTAAATGAAGAGCGCGTGTGAAATGTGTATAAATGCGTTTGTTTTTAAGGGGTTGTGTGCTGCGTTTTGCCTCGCATGAAATGCAAATATAATTTTTATGACGGTGCGTTTCGAATACAAAGTATTTCACAAAGTTATTGTCAATATTTTCGTTTAAAGAAAACAACACAAATACCGCATCCCAACAATACATGGCAAATATACTTTTGTTGCTCATAAATATAATCAATAACTTTAATCGTTCTGGTTAATATTTTATTCTTTGTACATTCGAAACGTTTAGCGTATTGTTGATAATTTATTAATTATATCAACTTAACAACAGCGTGATTACCACGTTTAATTTTTAACGAGGGATTTAGTTTACCCAAAACGAGATTTATTTCAATGAACGTGTGCTCATAAATTACCAAATCAGAGTTTTGAAACTTTCGTACACTGACTTTGATTTCGTAGCTGAGCTTTTTTAAGCTCACGCAAAAGTTTTTATGTTAACACGACTTGATTTATTAATCTTTGCTCATATATTTCACTTTAGACTATTCAAAATTTCAGCAAAATGGAGTCAAAACAAATGTATATAATATATTTTCACCTTTTGTGCACGTAACATGAGAACGTGTAATTCATTATTTTTAGATCGTATATTATTTATCAAAAGGTAAATATTACATCTGGAATTTGTAGATTTAAATAAATAAAATTCGTCTTTTTTAAATTTAGCCTTTTTTACAATTGTAATAACTCAACATTGTAATATATCAAAATGTAATGATTATATTTCAATTTAAACTTGGGACCGATTGTTATCAGGGCGCATGGTAATATTAAGCAGTTTTCCAATTACGTGAGCGCCACGGAAAATTGAGCGCTTCTCAAATTTGGCATTTACTTTTTCATTATCTATTGTGTATCATATTTTGTCGTTCGCGCGAGTTTCCATGCTTATTCGCGAAGCAGCCTATTGCAAATTCCAGTCGCGCCCTTCTTGACGTTAAGAATGCGATGGAAGCAAACACCGAAAAGCAGTAGGCAGAAACGAATATGTGCTTTCCTTCTGTACGCATAGGAAATTTGAAGTAAATGCGTGGCGGTGCGATATCGTCGAGAGCGACGAAGTGTGCCAGCGGCGGTGGTGGCGGCGACGGCTGCGGTGGTAACGATGGAAGGAATAATGGCAAGTTAACGTATATCTATCAAGAGCTTTTATCATTGTGGTATATTCACGATTCTATCGTTTGTAGTTATTGCACGAGCAGGAATCCCGTAAGTGTATCTATTTCTTGTCTTTATTGCTATGCGTTATACTTCATCAAACTGTACGTCGGCTTTACGTTTATATTCCTAGCGACCAAAAACGAATACTAAAAAATAAATATTTTCCAACACTGAAGACTGAATCATTTATTAAAGTAAATGAAATTTCGGTATTGTCTTCGGCTGCTATGCAGAAATACAGTCGGCAAAATAATTGTTCGTATTTATTTTGTGCTTGTTCCTTTTTTGTGCTTTATTAATATTAAATGTCAAGCGATAAATGAGGTCGAAATTTGAAAAACAGTGCGCACGTATTTTTGGCATCCTATTACATAGGAACTCGGATTTACATTTTGGTTAGCGACGAAGTGTACGAAGAGAAAAGAATTATGAATCTCAACTGTTTTATTCATTGCGGGCGGCAATGTTGAGCGCATCATTTAGCCTTACGTTAAATATGTCAAGTGATAGTTGTGTGCTTCTTTTCAGTTAACGAATATAATGATGCCATTAAAATTTTAAAGCGATTTCGCATTGCCGCTGATCTTTGCCGATTAAATTCGATGCAATTAAAATAAAATACCTTCAAGGAAAAATATTGGAGCAATATCTACTTGATGTTTACGAATTGATGAATGTTTTTCGATTTTTGAGACTTACGTACCTTTTCATGTTCGCATTCGCCTACGCAATTATTTGTAAGAATTGCATGCAAATTCAGTGAACTTCGTAACGATTTGAAAGAAATGTTGATAACATTTCTTGACTGTATAACCTTGGTAGTTATTGGCAACATCCACCCGTCGACTTGACCTGAGACCTTCACGATGTCACATTATTGTCAATTTTCATTCAGGCGCAGGAGGCATAGAAAGTTCTATACGTATAAAATATTCGCTAGTCCCATAAATGACACGCAGTTTGCCGGAAAATTGTTAGAGGCGTAGCGATGGCGAAAATGGAAAATTAATGAATCTATGAATATACATCATACACAACAAACAAATCGGGGTGCCGTGATTGATTAACATTTGTTCTGCACATATTTTTCGTCGACTGCTCGCAAATAAATTCCGCTTGTTAGTTGTCGGCGGATAAATATAGACGATAGATGGTAATTCATTATTCATTTACGTCTAATTAATCAGAGTGTCCTTAGCGACATTAATTTAGTGGAACAGTATCATCCTCTAAACACATCTGTATCTCGCCTGGAGGCGGGCGTTTTATTGCCGGCGAATGAACGCATCTTCGATGTATTGCCTTTTTATGAATCACAGAATAAAGTATAGTGAGATCATAATTAGTGATGGCAGTGTCGCAAAAGGACGAAACATAAAACCGTCGAAGAGCAGCAAGGATTCGGGCGCGTTTTGATAGCTGCAATAACTCACTACGAATACCGTCGTATTGTTATGTTTCGCGTGTTCGGCACTAAATTCACCCGTATGCGTTTTGCTTTTTGGTGTCCAGTCTCTGTCCCATAAATTTTCATTTTCATTAGACACCGCATGTAAATGCAGACGTTGCTCGTCGTTCTGACATTCGAGCAGGTGGAATATACATTGGTATGACCCTGACAGAAACAGAGGTGTAAATTATATTCTTTATAGGTGCCATTGGCTAATTATTCGATTTATATCTCAAGCTAGAAATTCAAACATTACCGACTATTGAAAAATGATAAGGCTCTTCGTGGATTCTCTTTTGCATTTTAATAATCTTTTGCATTTTACAAATATAATAATAAGTTTATTATTAACTTCCCCCCAGGTTTTATTTACCATGCTTTAATGTAGTTTTCGTAATTTAATATTATTTTCGTTTTGATTATTGTGACTATTTATAATACGAAATATATGGATCTTTAACCAATAAAGTGTAAATATCTTGTACTAAATTGGACTAATTGACCAATAATTGTTCAAATATTGTTTGGTGCACTCGTACAACTAATGTCATTTGCAATTGGCAATTGTTGGTGCATGTAAATCCAGCCAGTCCGAAATTATTACATTAAATGTCATACGCCATATCGCAAATGCTTATAGACATTGTCCTGCGCATGACTGAAGCTATTTTATATCCTATCGTCAATATAATCCTAACAGCATTGCAAAATGTTGCACGCACGCATGCATATGTATATATTTTATGAGTTTATTGGTTAATACATTAATGTCTGATAAATACGCTCTGGCATTTACGGCCCCCTGCGAATGCAAACTTTATCACCGCCGCCAGAATTTTATAGGCGGTATTGGTGCGCACATCCCACCGCTTTCGAGTGATTCAATAGTGTATTGTACTTGACGCGGACAAATCTACAAGTGCCCTAATTGTGGATCTAATGCGCCGCGCCGGAATGCCAATCATTATTTTTTCGAATGGGTTCCGGCCAAACATACGTCGAGAAAACAACGCTTGATTAAACTTGAAAACTTCGCTAATGAATACTTCCGTGTATCTTCCTCCTTGAGCTGGCGAGCTTGCCGAATGAGGGTCGCTGTAGCGAAGTGAATTGAGTAGAATTTCTTTACTACATTGCAAAAGTTTTGTTTTCCTTTTACCGTCCATTTGGACACATTCTCTCTGACGTGCTTCGGAACTCGAAAAATGTTCTCTATTTGGCTTTGATGGGCTTTAAATTAACTCAAGTTTTTCCTAATGTTTATCTTACTTTTTTATTTATGGGTTACGCAAGCCAAGTGAAATACTGTAGGAAGAACGCAATTGCGTGAAAAATTACAATATGTTTCAGCGTTAATATTTATTTGAAAGTCTAACTTGTCAGTCTGGCTTTTGTTAACGCATTCAAAGCGTTCAGTTTTAATCCAATTCCGCTCGTATTTCAACTCTTCCTTGAAAACAAAATTTTATGAAAATTTAACAGCTACAGCGAAAGTGCCAACTCCCCTTTGAGTATTTGCAAATAATTAAGAATACCTCAATCAAACACACAGACAATATGAACAAAGCGTAGTTAATCTGGCCTATAAACCAAAGGAAATGCGTTAGGGTTGTGTACGAGCGCGCCAGAGGGTAAGAAGTTGTGCTGTGCGACTTATGCGCAACGCCTTGCTGACTTGAAGTTTGTGCCAATGGGCTATAAGCTAATCTGGAGTCATTGTTCTAATCCGTACGATGCTTTCATACATCGGCATTTCGGGTGAAATCTGGAACGTTTAAGATGCATTGAATGCGAAACTTGGGCAGCGAATAGCATCCCAAAGGAGCAAGTAGGCTGGCAAGAAGGTGACGCAGGAAAGATGCAATTGAATCCTGAACGCGCGCGTGTGTGTTAAATGTCATAGAAACTTATTTACTGCTGCGTAATCTTATCGCATGTGGAGGATGGTGAATTTTTGCTGAATTTCATTGTGGCAGATGAGAAAAAAAGCAATTTCCAAGGAGCTTAACATGAGTGATATGTGGTGCGCGCGTGCATACGAAGAAAATTAATTTTCCATCGCAAACAACTTCATAAATTATTAATCACTTAATCATAATCAAACAAGGCATTAACATTTTATTGCTGTTTACTTTATGTGCGAATGCAATTTGCGCCGTTCGTTTGCTCAGCGGAGAAATTAAGATTTATCTTTAGTATCATACGAAAACGCGCAAAAAAAGCAGGCATTAAATGTTGACTAAACAGATGTTCTTGGCGCAACTTCGTTACGAGTAGATAGACAAATAGATGCTTAAAAACTCGGCTCCTTCGTGTGATTATTTTTTCTTGATGCGCCGCGTAAACATTTGTAACTGCTTACCAGAAATGCTTATTGCTCCATTTTATTCGAGCGCTGGCGTTGTCCGTACGTGTGGTGGAAATTTACATCAAACAGTAGCCAGTGGTATTTGCGCATCGGCCGATAATATTTTGGTTAACAAGCACACGCGCTGTCGTTTTATTGCTTTATTACCGTCGTTTGCGTTTCTTGCTAATTGCGTGCGCAAATTGCGTGTGTACTTAGTTAGCGCCGCCGCACACCACCATTGTTTTCGAGGTGGTTCGTTTTCGTTTCGTCTGGCGCGCGTCTGGAATGTTGTGCTGGCAAAACTGGGCCGCTGAAGAAGAAGTTATCTGCTACTGTTTCAGAGTTTATTGATGCATTCACTCGAGCCGATTACGCGTACTCGCATACGCCAGCGCCAGTGTGCTGGCAGAAAATAATTAACGAAGAATTATTGTTTATTATTAGTTCGCGTCCCATTTGTGACGTAATCGAATTTTGTTCGCAAGAGTGTTTCTTGCTTTGACGTTCGCATTTTATTATGGCAACGAATGGGATATAATTCCTACGTCAATTTGACAATTTGATTATAAAGAATGAAATACGGCTGGGTTGTTTCGTTAAAGTAATGCCAAATAAAACATACAGACATTTTATCGCAGAAATATTCTGTAAAATGATAAATCAAATAACGTTAAAGTATCATTTCTTCCTTCAACTTGATGCGATTATATTATGAGAATTGGAAGAATAACGCATTAAAATTTTAATTTTAATTTTGTTTAGCTACCTTATTTTGTTCCATGTGTTCTAATTAATTTCGAAATTCAACCGCCCCAACTAATTCATATTTTGTTCGAAATTAAGTCTCGTTTAAATATCGCTAAACAAACAAATTCTCCTGGAGCGCTTAAATTAATAAATTAATAAACGAAAATTATTTTCAGGAGATTAAACCGTGAAATAACTGGATTAAAACTTGCGGCGGTGCGTGCGGCGAATGCTCGAAACCAAATCGTAATGAATGATATTTGAACAAAACCGTCCGAACTGAATCGTACAAATTGAGATTAAAAGACCTTTTGAAAAATCATCGCCAAATACGAAAACGAATTAATCTCCAAGGAGCGTTAAATATTGATAATGTACAATTCGAGGCGCAAATATTCACATAAATATTTATTGCCTAATGAAAAGCCATTTCATATTTCTGGAGCGCGCTAAGGAAGAATTTCTCAATACATCTTTCGCCTGATCGGCGGCAAGCAAGCAATCAATCAATCAGCAGAATAAATATTTTCATTCAAGCCCTGCCGTGCACAGGGGGCAGGCAATGCATTTTCGTTTTGTCGATTTGTACTCGTCTGCTGAAGATTATGTTTAAGAATATTTGACTTTATTGCTCAGATGGGAATATTATTTACGAATTTATACAACTAAATCAAGTGATAAAATATTTCCGAACGAAGTTTCCCGGAAACAAATGGACAGTTTGCACGAAGGTGGGACCTACTTCTTAAAAGT
>JARJDV010007081.1:0-33344 GCA_030264675.1 Anaulacaspis nigra | reverse complement strand
ATGAGGAACTGAGTAGACAGGAAGAGAGGAGTCAAGTGCACACATTGTTGAGGTTGCCGGCAGCGATTTGCTTAAGTGAAAGCACTGCAAGGTGTGAATATATTCGAACATGAAAATGGATTTAGTCATGATAATTCAACAACATCTAACTAGTGAATGTCACATACACAGCGCAAAAATTGATTGGTATAGTATAACCTCCAATGCAATCTCGTTTATTTGTGCATACATCGTCCTCTCTTTTGGTGTACAAAAGTCCAAAATGCGTTTGACATGTTGTGGTAACACTGAGGAGAAGGCCACAAATTGATGATTGTCCATGTATATGCACTTAAGATGCATATGGAATGAGACGTGTGCATACACACTAGTCGTAGTGCAAACGCAATTGCTGCACACGGAGTGCGGTAAACCTGTCGTTCATTGCGATAAAATTGATTATGTATAAGCGATCGGCGTGTGTACTTCAGCGGCGTGTTGTACTCCCACAACGAGTTTCTTGCATATTCCATTAATTGTATTGGTTGTCGATGTACGATCTGAATATTGCAAGCACCGTTTACACATTCAGCTAGCCCATATACGTCGACATTCCATCAAAGGTGCTGCATATATTGCACTGCTCGCCAAAGTCTAAAACGATGCATAGCTATATAGCTTTACTTCCGCTATATCCACAACAGTGAGGTACCTATAGTATGAATTGAGTTTGTACGAGCAGGAGAGACTTGTGTCAAATCAAATCATTCAAATATAACTTATAAACATTGACTGAGTCACTTGATCGATATGTGCCAATCTTGGCTAAATATTTATAATTTTAACCCTTTTATATGTTGCATATCGATCAAGCCATGTAGCATGTGAAGCAAAACCCATTAACCAACAGCGTTTACAAATATCAAACAGCAAATTGGAAAATCGGGTCAAATTAGGTTTAAGATTCAGGTGTGATAGTACAGCACCCGCCTGGCACGCAATTATAATATAATTTGATTGGAAAATGTGTATTTGTTCACACATTAGCAACATGGCTATCATCATTCGGCACGTGTGCTAGTTTTCAAAGAAGCATTTGTAATTTTTACAGACATAGATTTAGTGAATAATTCAATGAGTTCGAAGTTTAGATAAAGTCCACACACATTACATGCGTGAAATGAGTAGACATGCGTATCTCATTCGGATGGTTTACTAACTGAATAACTGAATGGCTTGATGACGGGTTGTGGCCACTGTGTCGAGAGAAAGTAATGCGTTGACACGCGGCGCGAGCCAGCGACCCACAGCAGTGCAATGCATATTTTCATACGTGGTGCATTCATGCAGGACTAACTGAAACGGAACGCGCGTGTTGCACGCGCCACACGCAAAAGTTGTTCACACTTCGGGCAAAGCAGAAGCTGTGTGCTCGCGCCCGTATCATCATGATGATCATGAGCGTATCATTTGCGTCTAGTCAAGAGAACTAGCCAGAGTAGCGTTGTAGTTGTTGCTTGTTGATGCCACATCTCTTCGACTTCTTAGTTTATGCTGTCGCATTACGTTGCAGTTGAGTTGTTGCGTTGTTGGGCCGGGCAAACGTGTGATGTTGCTCGCGTGCCACCGTAAATCAGCGGGCGATGCGTAACGCTAACCCAGAGTAAATTCACTCGTAAAACTATGACGAGTCGCGCGCGCGAGACTGCTACTGGTTGAGGATGCTTGCATCTCGCGCACAGCATCTTCGCAGCGTGTTCGCGCCTCTCTATTTTATTCGTTCAGGAATGAACGGTGCTTGCTTGCTTGCTTGCTTTGCTTTGCTTTGCTTGGTTTCTGTATAGCGTTTGTTTGTTGGTTCTCTTCGTCGTCGTCGTCGTCGTCCTGGCTGCGATTTTAACAACACGCCGCCAAGCACGGCGCACGCCACATGCCGCGTTTGCTGCCCGGGATTTTACGGCTCTTTACCGCTAAACCGCCAATATCACTTTCATAAACTGCGAGCGAGTGCTTCGCGAAGACGCAACGAAGCACAAGAAGACGTTTAGTCTCGTGCGCTCTCAATGATGGCAACTGTTGATAGCTCGTAAACACGCGTAAATGTCTCTCGTGTTTTTTATCCCATGCGATACAACCTACACTTGCAAATTGAAACTTTTATCAATTTACATCTCTGCCAAGTACTAATTTAATCGAACATTAATTACGCGTACAGTGTGATTTCGACAAATTTAAATATTTCACTCAAGATGCAAGTTCAACAGCCGATAACTTGTTCTCGTCCTCCTCATTTAAGTTTTTCTTGATTTTCTATTTTGTTTAAATAGTGCGTCGCGTCTCTCTTGGCATGGCAAGTTGTTCGCGCTGTCGTTTGTGAAGAAAATATTTCGAAGAATGCGTTACACAAATATTTAATCAGCGCGCACGCATATCGTCTGCTTCAAGTCCGCACCTTTTCTTCGTTGTCGTCGTCTTTTATTTCCTTTAAAACACATCACATCACATCATACGTATCGTTGAGCGCTTAGCTTTGTTTAGTCTTTACAGTTGTATGCTTGCGCTCTTCGACTAGGAATACATTTTCTTTTTCGCGGAGTCTACAACACTAAAAGTTCATTGTACATTTATTTGACTTATCACCGCGAATGCGCGCGCTTTACACAAGCAGACCTAAAACATAAAATATTCATACCTATATAAAATAAAATACGTCTGAGTGATTTGTTCGTTCACAAAGCGCTTGCTCGGTGCAATATTAAGCATATTTTTAGACATTTTATTGAAGCCATTTTAATATTATAGTTATTATAGTGGTGTGTGCATGTGATTTTATGGTTGTTGTATTTTAAGAACACGAAATAATCGTAGAAACAGAAACTTTTTGATAGCTCTTTAATGCAATGTGCAATATACATCGAATGCTAGAGTGGCTGTGCGCGCGTACCAGCGATATTGCTTCATTGATTTATAAATTTATTTATAAATCGCCGCGCACTGCAGCCGCCGAGCAGTGGTAAGAAGACGGCAATTGCTGCGAGAGAATTGAACTTAACGGGGGGAAAAGCGTTTGGGCAATTTTCACTCGCTTTTCGTTTTAATATACAATCCGCGGGAATATGTACGCCGACCGTGCTCGCGCCTTCGTAATCAACGGCCATTTATTTCAATATAATAATAATATAATCGGTAATCGCGTAATGGCAGCCAGTGCGCATAATAAAATACAAAATTGTTTTGTAAACTTAATTGTTAGCGTTCTTATTGTTATTGGTTACGCTTTAATAGAATAAAAACTATACAATAAGTGCGCGCCGCCGCTGTATCGAATGTTATTACTAATTCAATAATATATTTAATGCACTTATATTGATAATATAGAAATTGTTTCCCGATGAATTTATTATTCATTGGCGGAGAATTGGACGGCGTCGGGTTTTCGAAGAACTCGAATAAAACGTGTGTTTCTTTATCAAGAAATGCACAACCTACCTATCAATAAATATACGTATATCGGGCCTGTATCAAACTGGCTAAAATAAGGTAGAAATTTTACGTATTACCATAATTGCGCACATGATTAAGAATTTGATTTATTATAATTCGAACATAAAAGTATAATTGAATATCGCCGTTGGACAAATGGAACTTTTCGAAGAAACATGTGCATTTCGTATATTTATGCATTTACGTTAAAAATGCATTAAAATAGGGTGCTTATAAATCATTATTTGTTAATGAATAATTGTCGAACGACATGAAAATGTAGAGAAAAAACAATGCGTTGATATTAAATGGCATTAATTACGCGATAAAAACGAAATGAACAATTAAAATGCGCGCCGCGATTTTTGCTGTAATTTATCGCAAAATATCTATCACTCTACCACCAATTTTATATTTTAATCGGGCCAATAAGTCAGTGCGAAAATATTTTAATTATTAACAAACGTTTGAATCGCGCGCGTTCTGTTTAATTATTCAATATATTGCTGTTTGGATAAAAGTAATAAAATAAATAGATTGAAAAATTCATTTCAAACCGATTTCCAATCAGTTGGATTTCGGTGTTAATAATTGATAATAATTTGGATCGTAATAAGAAACGTGTGATCTTTCATTTAAATATTGAATTGAAAATTTCGTGCTGACTGAATAATAAATAAGTTTTTTCTAAGTCCTCCTCATTGCCTGTGAACTAAAATCAAATATTCTGATCGGTGTGCGTATGAAAGTAAATGAATGAATAATATTGGCATACATTTATAATACGCGATATTAATATTAACATTTCTGCCAGTCTAATATTCGCGCAAGTTTTTGCCTGATAATTTATGCGCACCGCGTTGTAATCGAATTTGAATGAATTGCAATTGAAACTTGATTGTGTATGTGCGAGCCGGAGAGCTCTTATAAAATTATGGAATTTAAACATTTGCGATATTAGTCCATTGATAATGCATACATGCGAAAGCGAATTCGTACTATGAAATTTAATAATTATAACATTCATCGATCTTCCATTAAATTCTTTTTGCCATTCATTAGACGAACGACAAGCGCACACCGTTTAGCTAATTGCGTTCGCTGTATGAATAACGATATAATTATATTTCTATGCGAAATGGCGCACTCAGTGCCCTGCGGAAAATCGCCCAACGTATTCTTCGATTGATGCGAATTGATAAGAGTTGTGCGCGCCATCGTCCTATCTAATAAGTTAGTAATAAGTCATAAGATATGCATGTGCATTTTATACATTCGCATCGCATGCGCAATATTCAATTGCTTTATTATTATTTGTTATGTAATTATAAGCTGCCTGGTTTACGGATCGAGAGTCGCGCGTTCACTTAATGCAATTATTTAGTCGTTGAATGCGCTTCTGAATTTTTAATACGAGCAGATTATTGCAATTGATAATGATTCAGCGTTGATTTGCCAAAGGGGGTAAAGTAGTGAATGAAGGAGATTTCTTTTTCTAATTTTTTCGTGTTCGATTGCCAAGGCAATATTTTGTACAAAAATTATTAAGACGTGCGAAGAGAAAATGTTTTGTTTATGTGAAAATTTATACGTGTTGGATAATATTTTTTCCGTGGTATAAATTATTGGAGATTTTAATGCGTAAATGTAAATGCGCAGCTTTATTTATTGATGAAAGCAGGCGCAAGTAAGAAAGCGATTACTCATCGGTTGCGTACAGTGCACTGCACGCGAAGGGATAATATAAATAAAAGCACCGGCGAGAGAGATATAAATAAAAACTTATTTTAAAACACTTTATTTTGTTTAGTTTATATGCATAATTTATATACGAAGTGCCGGAATGAGAAAAAAACATATAACGTATGTATGCACTCGCACGAGCGCGCACAACCAGCTTATGTTTATAGAAGGGAAAATGCGCGTGTTGTGTATAAGTTGGGCTGCCTTTTGGCTTTGCGTTGGGCCCGTCAGAACGCGATTCGAAATAAATATACAACACACTTAGAATTTATTATTTATTGCGCATAAATAATTTAAGCGCATTTCAAGTAGTTATTGTGTGTTGAAGTACAAATGCGTCCAGCTGTTTTCTTCCTTCAATACGGGATTCGTTCGCGTTCCAGACGCAAAAACTTCTCTCGCCTCTTTTCATCGCATGACCAACAAAATCCCTTTTCTTGTGAGGACGGTATTGAATACTTCTTTTCAATATGTAGGTATGTATATGAATAATGGCAAAATTATTTGCATTTAATGCTGAACAAAATATTACTCCGTTGCACAGGAAGAAAGATAAAGATTTTAAGCAATATTGAATGAATTATTGACAGAGTGTTCGATGTACAAATGCGAGTGTCGAATGACGTATCAATTTTTTTTCGTTGGTCGGTTTTGTTATTATTATTTCATGTACAACTGCTGCTTTTGGCTTTGGTGTATTGGCTTGCCATTCCATTCCATTGCGATGCATTGCATTGGATATTTTAATAAAATATCTACGTAGTACAATGTATTAATACATTTTCTATCTATCTGTATCAATATTGAGAACTGACAAAATGAATATGATACAATACGATACTGAACGATACTTTTTTATCATATACAATTTTTTTCGCTGCTTGCCTGTATGTGACACACAACACACATGGATGAAACATATTTGATACATTTTTGTACGACGAATTCGATATATTCGCTATTTGTCTAGCCAATACGCGCATTATTAATAACATTTTTTGCACATTTTTTCCGCATCGACACAATGTTTTATACAATTTAACAGTATTTTTCAGACATTTTCACATTTGTGACATACGCACTCATATACGCGTGGCGATGCGTGTGCACGTGGAAATTAACCGAAAAAAAATTGTATATCCGCTTTGCGAAACGGCGCGCTCTCTCAAACATTCGAATGTATAAAATTTTCATGGCACATGCGGCTGCCTGCAAATATACGAACGACAACGTACTCACAAATAAATTAAATAAAGCCTATCAATATATATTTCGAATAGATTGCCATAGAGAGTCAATGCGCGCGTATGCTATGTATGTATATATATAGATTTATGGGAAGCGTTCGGGTGCTCGTCGTCTCTGTACAATGTTCACTCGTTCGGTATTTCATATTCAATTAAGAAATTTCATTTTGTATCATCATTGGCAACAGCACCAGACTGAAGCTGACTGGAGTCTGGCATGCATTTCGCTTGCGAGAGGGGAAATGAACACGAGTTGTGCTTCAACTTTTTCGATAGATGTGTGTATAGTTCTTGTTAATCTTGTTATAAAATAATTTTAGCTTCGTCCATATTATATCAGATTTGCTAGGATATAAAATATTCAATTATTTTTTCGATTCGAGAGCGAAAAAGACGCAGAGAGATTTTAATTTCGAAATACAATCAGAAACATGGTGGTAGTCGTCGTCGTCGTGCATTTGCGGAACAGCATTGTTCTATTTTGTATGCAGGTGAATAATAGATGCATTGCATAAATATTTAATTCGAAAGCAGAATTTTCCAATAAATGTGATCCCGCCACACACTACTTCTAACTGGCGCGCCGCAGCAGGCGTGTAGCCGCTGACTGGATCTCTCCTGCTTCCTGCTATTCAATTGCCGCCGCCTGCGTGCTTCGTCACTCTTGCGAGATTCGCCAACTCCTGCTGAGCCAGTGCAGCAGGCGCGTTTCTTCGCACGGCGTGGCGGCGGCACACAATAAGCGAAGAGTAAAGCAGTTGGCGCATATTCGCAACAGCGCAGCAGCACAACTTCTCGAGGGGATTAAAAAGTTAAATTTAACATGATTGTTCGGCTTTAAAATATTAAGCTCGATGAAATTTATATAATTTCATATTCATTTGCAGCGCAAACCGCAATTTCGTGCCCGCATTGGTGTTGGTGTTGCCGCTGCAACGCAACGCAGCGCGCGACGTATTAATTTGGTTCACCTCGTAATTCGAGGACACGACGTTATATATTATATTAGTTTAAACATGTCGGTCTCAGTGGTGCTGCGGCGGTGGTGGCAGCGGCGGCGACGATGGCGGCAGTGGTAATTTATCCGTTTCATATTCCGGTAGAGTTACGCGATGAAAATGCTTGGCGGATTTTGAGGTAAAGTGAGCGAGACGCGTGCACAGCTGCGTTTGCACAGAGGGAATTAATTGTGTAATAAATTAATAATTAATTATTGTTTACATTGGCGCGTGACTGCCATAAACAAGTTTTCGATTAAATAAATTAATAATTACGTCAACTTCCGGTTTTAATGCGCTTTGGAATATAACATTGCTTGCAATGCTATTGCTTGAAACTTTTCATTCCAGTCGCCAGATTTTTTCACCTCTTTCTTCTTCCGGCTTGCGGCGGTGGCGCTTAACAACGTTAATTATGAATTTGTCAAAATTTTATGAATTTTATGAAGTTATTACTCGCCGTCGTCGCTACCGCCGCCGCGCCCCCTTTCTTCGTGGCTTTAGTTTTTCGCGCTCGTCGTACGGGGTGATCATTTTTCTTCGTCTGCCGCTCGGGCGAGTTGCGTAATAAATCTAAATTCTGAAGGAATATTTTATAATGTCGACGGACATAATAAGACTTTACGGTATAAATTCTCATTTAGATCACGAAATGAGTTATATTTTCGTTGTGTGTGCGCCAGCGCGGCGAGAGGGTTTTTCTCCTGCGTGACGTCATTTAAAATTCAGCCCTTCATCGCCGCCGACGGCGTCGTGAAACTTTAATTTGATATTTATATTTTATTTAAAGTATACGCACATATTTTTTAGCGTCCTGCGCCGCCTCTCCGCGCTGTGAGATATAAAAAAGAGCGTTGCAATTTGCTTGTAACTCGATTGTGTGTGCACAGCACGGTATAGCGCAGCCACCCCTCTGTCGAATTGTCTAACGGAGCGACGTACGCACGGCTAGTTGCGGTGTGCGTTCGTTGGGGGCGGCGGGCATTAACTAATATAATATTCTATTATTTTTTATTCGATGCCATAAAATATGAACGCGAAGTGTATATTTTCGAGAGTGCATATAAATTATTTATATTCAAATCCATTGTGCCCCGGACAAGCAAGCAAGCAAAACCGTGCCACCCCCTATTGCAAGCGACACCCGCCGCCGCACGTTGGCAGAGCGGTGGCGGTGGTTGAATTTCAGAATGCGAATGCGACACAAATGCACGTACACAACGCTGTGTTTTACATTCTTACGTCTCTCGTCCCTTCTTCTTCTTCACTCTTCTACTTACTTGTTTTTCATTTTTCTTTCGCATTTCTAGTTGCTTGAAGCAGAGATGCAACGGGTTAACTCGTTGAAGAAGAAATGAAGCGTTCGGTCGTGGGGTGCGTTGCATTATTGAAGAGATGCTGCTCCCTTTTATACATTTAACATGATATATCTGCATTTTATAAAATAATAATATGAGCTGCCAGTCGGTTAATTTATTGCTGGCGCGGCGCGCAACACACCAGAATTGTGTCTGTCGCTGTATTGTTCGAAGCGTGCGCGCGATGCGAATGGAAAAGAAGAAGAGGAAAAGCAGATGAGTGGAAATGAGCGAACGAAGGACGCGGGTTAACGCTGAAATTTACAACTAATTCATTTATATCTGTTCCACCTACATCTATTAATTCCCGCGGCTTATCAATTATTTATTTTATAATATGCTGCTGGCTCCAGCGGCACTCGGACGAACGAATCGATGAATCAAAGAAATCCCCACGCAGACCTTTTTCCGACCGCGTTGTATAAATCATCGAATTCTATTACAGATTTATTTCAACACAGATTGCTTTGTGTTAATTTGATGAAAACTAAAATACATGCTGGTTTATCGACTTAATCTTGCGAAATTTCCAATGTAAGGGGAAATGAAAATGGGATTTTCCATTTTCAAGTCAAATATTTAAAATCATTAAATTTTTTACCGCCCTCGTGTCACAGTGCAATTTTTGATAGCGCACACATTGCAAATAATCAGCAGGAGAATTGAAACTGCATGCATTGCATTCGGTTAGCAACATTACATAGGTTTTTTTTTTGCGACACGCATTCAAACACAAACAAAAGTTGCATTCCGTTTTCATATGACATGTCTGACGATCATCATTTGATCACATATCGTATCATATATAATAACGAACACATCTACTCTTGTCGTCACATAAATATATATCACCGGCTTTCATATCATCGACGAAAAAAAATGCAGTACTCTCTCGCGAAATATGCGTGTGTATTATAAATAAACAGGATTCAAACAACGTGATCGCAGACGCGCAGTACCCGATTTTACAGCGACTCGAAAAAAAAACATACGGCTCGCGGTACGTGTGTTACACACCCCCTCAGCGGATGATTTTTTTTTCGTGTCGACGATGGTGATGATGATGATGATGTGTGTCGTATTTCGGTAGGCGCATCACATCAGTATGGTGCAATGTGCGTATTGCACATACTCACACTCGCTCTCTTCATCAATCCACGATGCTTTCCAATCAATAGAAAAAACATTTTTTAATTAAACACAAGCACGCGTGCGTTTACACCAACTTGGGTATCCTGCGCATCAGTCAGAAATAATGTATACGAACGAGATGTGCGGACGGCGGCGATGGCGGCAACGGCTGGGCTTGTTATCATCAGACGCGCGTATGCTCTAACTGCGAGACACATCGATTTCGTATAGAAATCACGCATTTATTTCCTATCAAATACTCGCTTTCTCTCGCTCGTGTCCAACTTGCGCGTAAAAAATGCGATCACTTTTTACAGATGCGTGTTTTTGATCAGTATTCACTTGTTTGTTTTTGCTTTTTTGTTACGAATTAATTTAATTTCAAATCGTCAGATTGTTGAAAATTATTTCGCGTAAACATTTATAAATATCAACGATGATGTTGTGTAATAAAAATAAATAAACAACGTCATCTCGCTAAATACAGTAATCAAGATTACAATTTTATTTTATTTTAAAAAATCGCATGCAGCATGTGTGGTACTTACTGGAACTCGGAGTGTTCGTAAAATGTAAGAAAATGACTAAAATTTCGGATTTTCTCAGTTATTAAGCTCGAAGACATTGAGATATAATTAGTGAGAAACTTGGCTTGAAATAATAAAAAGTTTAAAGTGGATGGAAGACGATGTAATCATAAAGTATAAAATAAAACGCAAACGTAAACTGGAAACGAATAAATAAATAACTATGATTATTCAGGAGAGAAAAAAAACAACATAAAATAAACATACGTCATATATTTATAAGTATTTGATGGAGAATTTTATTATATGTATTTATTATAATATAAACGCTGAAACGATTTTATTTCTAAGAAAATTACGCTTCAAGGACAACGCTAGCTAGCGCAACTGAAACAACAATAAAATTCGTATTCATTCGCTTCGTCGTCCGCGCGCACATAGCGAAAAGTATGAAAAATATTACTTGGATTGATTGTTATTTTAGTATTACATTTTTTATAATCGGACGCGTGGTTATTATTGCAAGTGCATTCCGCGCAATATTAATATTTAATTACTCCATTAATTTATTACTTATTACTCGCGCGCGCAAGTCCGACGTGTTCTCATTGTTGCGTTCCGGGCGAGGAGCAACATTCGTGTTGGATGACTTTGTTTATTGTTTGGTGTGTGTTTTTCTTCTAGGTATAATTGTAAGTTTTATATTATATTTCTTGACCGGTCGTGCGCATATTTTACTTGGCATTATTATGTAAGTGTATTTTTTATGATTATGCGCTCGTTTATCGTATGATCGCGTTTTACGCACGGAATTATGCGCTTGCGTATTTATCAAATAATTTATGCGATGATCGTTTATTATGCAGCGACAGATATTATTTTATTGCCGCGTGGATTATTTATTATTTTATTCGCTGTGCTACTAGTGCTAGTCGCGGCTCTCCTTAGTAAGCTTAGATGTAATAAATATTTATAAATAAAAATGCTGCATTTGTTGCGCGCGCTATAATTATTGATGTCGTTAATTAATCGATTTGCAATTAACGTTCGCGCGTGTGTATGCTGTTGCTACGAGTTTTCTAGAAAATATTAATTACGCGTTAGGAGGTCACAAAGTTCTTGAGTTTTCTTAATTAAATAAAAACTTATTAAAATAAACTTCATGGTTTTACGATAAAAAACAGGAGGAATTTAATTTTTATTATTGTTTATCGCAGTAGAAGCAAAACATTTATTTTCGATCATAATTGAATAGCAATTATTACTCAATATTGGTAATAAATT
Organism: Anaulacaspis nigra; assembly: GCA_030264675.1. Lineage (NCBI taxonomy): Eukaryota > Metazoa > Arthropoda > Insecta > Coleoptera > Staphylinidae > Anaulacaspis > Anaulacaspis nigra. The sequence continues at coordinate 21,594 of JARJDV010007081.1, read as the reverse complement.
CAGGGAAATTTTTGGAATCATTTTAGTTTTCAATTGAATTGCACGCAGGGTGTGGTAATTAGTAGCATTGTGTACAATGGATGATACCAGCTTTTATTTCATTTCGTGTTGGTCTTCTTGGCTGGCTGCGTTTTCATTCGGAAAAATCGATTAGTAATTAATTGGTTATATATACGACGACCTAAAAATGAAATAAATTACCTTATTTATACAGAGCGAAGCGCACCGTGGCAGTGTTGGTGGCGACGATGGCGATGCTTACCCTGCCCACTTTTCGCTTGTTCGCACTCGAATTCATTATCGGACGCGCGCGCACAAATGAGTGAACAGTGTTTGTTTTCCTCTATGCCTTTCATACGATATGAAATATTGATGATTTTTTACCATTCTTACATGGCTTTGTTACACACCTCGTTGGCCGAGGGTTGGGGTTTAGGGGGGTCGAAAATTAATTTTAAATATTAATCGATGCACGCCAACGATGATGATGACTAATTCTTAAGAGTTACGATAGATTTTCATCGAGTCATGCGTTTGTTTACTCAATACAAATCATTAGAATGCAATTCCACCCTTGTTAATATAAATATTACATGATCGGAAATGTAAGTGCTTGGTATCAATGTTTATGTAAATATTGCGCGCACAAATTGTTTCTATTGAATATTTTATTTCGTACAAGAAACGCAGGTATTTTTCCAGTTGTTTTCCTCCATTTGCGTTTTATTTCATTTTCACGGTTTGTGTGTAAATATTATTATTTTATATGCATGCTGATGCTAACGAGTTGAAGAGCGCGCAACAGCAACAGCAACAGCAGCTTTGCGTGAGGAGCGCAAACATAAAACACGAAGATGCATTGCAAGGTGCAAGACGTGGTTGGTTATCTTCGCAAGCTCTTTCAACTCACTTCTTGAGTCGTATTGTACCTGAGCTTTAAACACATTCATTGCTCTTGCTTTATTGTGGAACGTCTTCATGCTTTTTCCACACGTAGCATATTTCTTCATTCCTCACTTGGGTACATGTGAGGATAACTTAGAGTTATGAATTTATAAAAAAGTGTTAGCCTTTTAGATAAATATTTCTCGTGGTTATTTTAATATCATAAAGCTTTTAGTTGTAAATATAAAATGTTTACCAAAAACAATTTATAGTCATTCGGATTTACTTGAAACTCGTTAAGTTTGCTTATTTGGTGATTAGGTAGTTTTACGGAGAAATATTAAAATTGTCGAGTCCTTTTATAACGGCATTGGTTGGTCATTCAACAATTTAAAATTGAATAATCAGTAATTGGAAAAATATTTATTAGGATTTATTATTGATCGATTGGAGATATTTATGGCATTGAGGAATGCCATATTGAAAATATGGATGCGACGCGTGTCGAGCGTCAGTAAGACGCTGGCGTATTCCCGCTTGTCTTCCTCCTTACGCGACTGAGCGGCGGCAACAGCGCGCGCTTGGCGGCAGGAGCAGAAGCGGCAGTGCTGCGGGCGGCATTGGCATCGTGCAAAACGCGCGAGCTAGACAGACACTAGCCAGACTGTGACATTGACCCTCTCCGGCAATGCGATCCCAACACAGAACGCCCACGCAGAGAGCGTGTGCGGCGGCACGATTTCATGTACGCGTCCTGAGCGCGCGTGTTTGCTACTTGCTTTTACTCTCTCGTCTCTTCGAGAGAGAGTCCTGTCTGGCTGTCGACTCAAGTCAATTCGCTCGAAACCTCACTCGTGTTCTTCTGGTTTACAACTAAAAATAATTCGCAATATTTATATTTTAATTAGCGCAAATATTTCAACATACGTCTATAAGCTGATAGATAGGCTTAATGACAAACAGCGCTGACGCGGTGCGCATAAATAGGATATTTATTGTTTGCGTTTGTCTATTAAATAAATTCATAATGAATGTTTCAATTAACATCAATAATACTTTATTAATATAAATGGACAATCATAAAAGTTGGTATGGACTGCAATTGCATTGCGCCTCTCGCTTTTATCGATATGGCATTCGCGCAGCAGCAGCAACGACTAAGTTTGTCTTCATCTTCGTTTTCTCTTGCTGTTGCTACTACTGGTTGAGACGAAATGAAACGAAACGAAATGAAATGAAATGCAGTTTATAAATAAATAAATTAAGGTCGATATATTAAGTTTATTGTTATTGGCTAGACGATTCCTATGCATTATTTTCTCTTCTCTTCGTCGTATGCCGCGTCTGCTTCGCGCAGCATGTAATGTATTATTATTAAAACATGTTATCATTGATGTAACTAAGTTTAAATGCACTCGGAGACAATCAAGCAATCGAATATTTTATTCGTCTCTCTATTATTTCAGCGTTTCAATCGATTCAACTCGATGATGTATTTTCGATATGAAACTCACACGCAACAGAACAATACGAAATACGAAATTTTATACTTATCTGTGTACACATTGTATATGTACAATTTGGAACGCGAATGGATACTATTGTCGTAATTAATTAATTGCGTATTTACTTGAATAATATTTCATAGGACATGAAATATTTGTTTGCATGCACGAGCACAATAATTCGCTCCTTCTTTATACAATTTATTGTGCCATGTATGTATTCATTTCATTTCGTCTTCTTGTTTCTTCAAGTCTCACTCGGTTTTCTCGGCCGAACGCGAACGCGCTCTCATTATTTAATCTATATAGTTGAAGAGTTGTATACTCACTTGTGCTATTAATTCTTAATTATATTGATGTACTATTATTAAGGACTATAAAAGTTCCCGCCAGCGTGCAATGCGTACGAATATTTCATGTTTTAAGATCCGACGTCCAAGTCAAGTGTTGGTTTCTTTATTTTTAACCCGTTCAAACATTCATATTTTTTCCGATGCGTTCGTCCGTTCGTCATTCCTCAACTACTGTATCAATAAAACGAAATAAGATTAAGAGCTGCGAGTTGTGCGCGAAGAGTTGCCCTATAAAATTACATTTCGTTAAATCTCTGAGGAAAATTAAGTTTTTGAAGTAAACTGCTGCATAATTACATAGCTAGCAGTCGGCGGCAGTCGGGTAGCCGGCCAGACTTCCACTTCATTGGGCATTAATTATTCGTTTCTTATTCTGAAAGGGGTTAATTTATTTAAGTATATGACTTATTTATTTCCTGTCAGGTTCTTGTTCTTGTTCATGGTGATTTTCTTAATTATCAATTGGTTTTTTACTTCTTATTATTGTTTTTGTCCTACTTAAAAAAACGGGTTCGTTTATTGATTGGAAACTTTTCCAGCACTTGATTATTTGTGCAGGAAAAAAGGATTTCTCAGAAATTGTAAAATTGGAAACGATGATTTCCGCATTATTTAGTTAGTACTAATATGCATCATCATTGCGATTGCGTAATCGCCTGTTGCAGTGTTATTTATTTAACTATTTATTCATTAAATGCAGACGCGCTCTGGACACAAATGCCCAACATACCTACACTTGTACACGAATGCAAAATTGGACATCTTTGTCTCGATTTATGCACATTGTAAGTTCGGATCTCGCTTGCTCGCTCACTCGGCTGTTTTATGCACACTGGATGCACGGACGCCTAATGAAGATTTGTGCGCTGTAATTGAAACAATAATTCGCCTACGGTAAATTAATATAAATAAATATCTAACGACCATCATCCTGTGTGGTATTGTCTGTGTTTGTCGTCGCCGTTTTGACAAACGGTAGAAGGCGTTCGCTAGAGTTTGTTCTATCTGCGCAAAACAATTCGACCTCGTCGCCAAACACACTTTTCAACTAAATAATTTGTCATTATTATGCATAATTTTTCTACGGCTACTCGGTTAACGAAGGAAGGTTATTTATTAACCAATTTAACTTATCATCACATTTATGGCGTTTAATAATAATTCTCTTTAGTAATTTTATGTTTTCTCTTGTTTCAGGTGAGTTTTCATTTTCCATTCCAGCGCTAACCACTTACGGCTCGAAGTGTAAGTGAAATTAGTTATATTTATTTTATCAAAGTAAAAGAATTCGTCGTACAATGTTTTGTTTACGGTGCGCTACCGGATTGAATAGAGACAATTAGAAAATGGGCTTTAAAACGTTTCACGACCAATTAAAGTCGAATATGACGTGCGCTAAAATGCGCTCGCGTTGCCGCCGACCGCAGCAATGCGTTTATATAAAATACCGGCACTTGTGTGCGCCGCCGCCACCGCCACGGCCGCCACTCAATGCATGCTGCTCGCGCGCTACCGTTGATACATTACGCGTTTTATACAACACGTTTATTCACGTGCATTTGCCGCCAATATTCTCGGCGTGCCATTAAAAACTACAATATGTTTACAAAGTGCGCTCTCCTCATTGCGCATAAACTGCATGCGTCGAGCGCATAATGTTAATATGTGTATAAATTAAACTACATAAAAGTACAAAAACGCCTACTATAAACTTAATTAAAAATGCGCTTAATTTGTTATGAAGCCTGCTTTAATAGACGTGTTCGACGCGCATTTATTGATTCGACGCATTCATTCGAAACGCACAGCCAGCTCGCTTCTCCTGCCTGCCTGCTGGCTGCATACGGGAAGAAGGTCAGGCAGGAGTAAATCCTGCACGACTGCGTTTTGGCACTGCAGCAGAGGACGAAGAAGGAAGAGAGTACTAGGTGCCTCGTGTGTGCAGAGGAACTAGTACTAGTCGCCTACCGAACTAATATTATGCTTAATGGATGTCAAATACGCATTAATCATTATTAAAGATCGTCGATAATTAACTCGCAAGCTAATATGCACGATGGTCGGGGCCTTTCTGCTTCGATCGATATTAATTATTACCATTAGCATTAACGCGCGCATTGCGCATCGCAATCGTGTGTGTTCGTTGTTTCGTCTCTTATCATGCTTCAAGTCTCACGATTTCAACGCTTAAATCTTTCAAAGTAGAAATTCAACTTTCTTTACGTTTAGAAATAAAAAATGTGTGATTAATATTATGCTTGGTAAAGAAATTCAACAAGGAGTTGGGATAGGACTGGTGGGATAGGTTGGGACGCAATAAAATCCTCACTTGAGTAACTGGTTCAAATAAAGAAAATCATTGCTTATTAACAATTAATGACATTCTTACATAAAACGGCAATAAAGCCAGCAAAAAAATACATAAATTCATCTAATGAATATGTTTAAATGAGCGTATTTTCTAAATGAATGCATCTTGATTAATCATTACGCGTGTGCTTCACCTTGAGCTAACATAAATACTTAATTGTCGACATTGAATTGTATAAAGTAAACCTTCTGTGTTTTAATTAGTTAATTACGCGACGATTCTATAAGTTTTATATTATTATCATTTATAAATTCATCGTTTTTTCGCTGCCTGCCACGCCACACAACAACAGCGCGAACTCATACGTTTGCTCGCTCGTAGCAGCCACTGAGGACTCCCTCAATTTTATCCTTACTGTATACGTAAAAGATGGTTGGCAATATGAAAAAATTTATACGAAACATGTGTTCAACTTTGAATTTATGATAATTGTAATTAATTAAGAACAAGCAAGCCATTATACATAATAATACAACCCGTGTCGAGCGAGTATTTTATACATGCTGCTAATAAGTTGAGCTAAAACATTTAATTTTACCAAACTGGCCATTAAGCATTCGATCGTAGCGTGCAGCATTTAAGTGCGTTGCGTCTGAAAACGCTAAGTAAGTTGAATGATAATAAATAAGTGTTTAAAAATTGATGCTAAAAAATACATATTTATACGTTCGGTGGCCATCAATTATATTGGAGTCACGTGTCGCATATAAATCTTTGTTGCCGGCCGCGTGTGGTAGTTACTTATTATTTATTACAAATTATAAATTAATCGCGTTCCGTATTTAATAATATCGCGTTTCTAATGTAATTCTACGCCGTATTTTCAATCCGCGGCAACGGATTGAATATAATAATAATGCTAATCATGATTATAATGGAAAACCTTGGAATTGATTTTTTATTACATATTTAACGATTGCATGAAAATAAATAAGTCAATAAAATATTAAAAATTTTCATTCGACTAGCCGCCGCCGCGCTTTAAAATGACACACACACTCGATTCGACTCGCTTAGTTTTTCTTGCTTCTCTGTTATTACTCGAGTGTGCTATTTGCCGGGAGAAAGTTGTGTGTTTTCTATTAATCTGGGAAATTCATTTAATATTTATGTATATTTCCAGCTTTGATTTATTTTTCCTTTAAAGTGGATCAAATTGTTTCTTGGAAACGCATATTTTCTGATAATATTTTCTTTAATTTCCATCTCACATGATATTTTATTCATTTTTAGCGTTAAATATGCCCTTCATAAATTATTTTGATTGAAGGATTTATCACTGTGCGGGCGAAAATAAATTCGAATTGACTGGTGCGTGAAGCGAACGAAATGACGAAAATATAATGTGTAATTGTGAAATTAATAGGTTAAATTTAATTAATTATTTAAAAAGTAAATTGACAAGTTAAAATGCGCTAATTGTCATGCGAACACATTTCGGTGGAAGCCGCAAACGATTCCGAATTGATTTAAATAAATTGGTGGGACATGTGTTCGAAATTATTAAATGCGATTCATTATTTATTATGAAAGAGTAATAGATAGGGGAAATTAAACAATTTATTGAATCCGATCGAACGCGAAAGCGCAATTTGCTGCACGAGAATGCACAGGCGGCCAGGCAGAGAGCGCACGATGGTGAGAGAGAAAACGGCGCGCAAAACACATATTTCCACTTTTGCATTGCACTCGATCATCGATTTGCATTACAACATATTCTATTACGTTGCACTATATTTTAAATCGGCACTAATATTTTATAAACATCCGTGTATTCGAATTATATATAAATAAATAAAACGTGCATGGCATGCAATGCGAACGAATGAATGAATAACCGAACATTCAACTCAACTTGTAGCACACGTTGTTCACGCTTTGAAATTCGACATTTTCGAGTGTCAATTGATTTTATTCGTTACGTTAATAAAATAAAAGTTAACACGAATAAAATGAAATAGAATTTAGCCAATTTGAATAAATTCGATCAAGTAGTTTTCAAGGTTGATTATCAATTTTTAATTGGGATAAATTTAATTAATTCATCAACCGAAAATAATAATTTGCTCGTGAAGGTTATACAATAAATAATATTTCTTAATTTCTTCTAATTAGTCAAATATTTAATTGGACGCTTGTAATACAACTACGAGGCAAATTATAAATAATATTTATAGAAAATGAGCTCGAATCTCGGAATTAATTGGATAGATAATTTATCATTCTGCAAGCTTTTATTATGTCGTTTTTGGCACGCAAACAATTATTTGCATTGCGAATAAATATATTCAATCCACGCAATGAACACATGTGTGTTCGAATATGTGTGCTTTCAGTATGATGGCAGCGGCAGCAGCAACATCGCGCCGAGCATAAAGCATAAGTTTTCAAACAAACGAATGCGCGTTAAGCCCGTTGAAGAAGAGATGCGCGACTTTCTTATTTATGGACAGTGTTGACAGTGCTCATTTGTTGACGGCCCACACCAAGCAATAATTTCGAAGCGCGCATCGCACGTGTAATTTATTCGTTAAATCTTTATTGTGAACGCGCGCGCGCGTATAAATAAAAAGATGCATGGAAAATGTAAAATACACTTAAATATCATTCCAAAAAATTGTGGTATATATAGCATTAAAATATGCCGTGTTGCGCTCCTGTGTAATAAGAAAAGAACACGAGTTGTACGTGCATGAGAGACTTGCTTGCACTTGGTTCTTCCTCCCCCGACCGCGTCGTAATTATTAATGAAATTCAAGTATATCGGGCGCTGAATTTCTATAAATAATTGAATGCAGCGCCCGGTTGGCGGAGCCAATTGATTTTATAAAATATAAATAGTTTTCTTATGACTTATGCACGAATATCTTGCAGCAGCAGCAGAGGCGGCGGTGCGGGGCGAAGTTGTCGGAAAGAAAAACACATTCTTAAAGCTTAATGAAACAGGACGAGTTCATGGAACTTTTGAATTATCGATTGCGCGCGCTCCTCGGGCTTACTCTTCTTTCTCATGCGCCTCTTCGGAGAGAAGTTGTGCAGCAGTCAAGGCGACTCGTTAAAAATTTCATCGCGCGCATATCTATTATTTATAATGGCATTTTATTATTATATTATAAAATATATATTATATGGGTTTCGTATTACTACATGCTGGCGGCGCGATGCTTTACCGCCGCTGACGTTGCCGCCGCCGCCACCACCACGTAACTTTACAACAAGTTTACGTGTTTGCTTGCATGTGGTACGCGTTGCCGCCACCGCGACCGTCGCCGTCGCATAATAATGTAATATGTTCGTTTTATATTATTAACTAATGCCTTGACGTACATTTATAAAATGTATTATTAATAATAATCATTTTAAAGTGACCCGAGCGAATGGCGCGTTTATTCGTAGTGTGTTTGTTGGCTGGCGTTCTGCGGTCTGTGGGTCGAATCCAATTCAACTATAAGATTTGTCACATTCCTCTCTGGATTCTGTAGGGGATTTAAGTAATGAAAAATGTTGTTTCGAATAAATTTTGGAGCGACTCTGGCTTAAAATAAAAATGATTTCATTGCTGTTAAGCAATTAATTGTAGGATGCACATTTTTTTATTAGTGAGTCATTACGAGTATTAAAGCAATGCGATGCGATGCTGGTGTATATTTTAAATAAACATGGATGATACTTTAGTTATGCTCAAGACGAAGTAGTGTACATGCTTTTAGTGCACTCATACAATATATTTATTGCGCTTTATGCGTTGTGTGTAGCGCTTTCTTGCTTGCTTGCTTGCCGCGTGCATGCATGCATTGGCATCGGCGGTCGCGCGTCTCGTTCATGCATATTATACATAAATTAATGAATTCAACCTACATCACATTTTATTATTTTAATGCCGCACGTATACGCTGCTCGCGCGGCGCACACATTCAGAATATCCACATCAACATATTGCATTTGGCATCTCGCATTTATTTTGTTTCATTTGCGCGTCTGGCCAATAATAATGTATACGCATGGAGTCGGTTTTGTTGCTGTTCAGTGCCTTCTGAATCCGCCGGCCGGCCGGCTATGTGTCGCTTGTAATTGCTTATTTTATTATGCATTCGCATGCGGTCGATTATAAAATAATTATAATGGAATTATATTATATTAGACGTGTCACATTTAACTCGCAATTGCTGCGCACAGCCAGCGAGAAATGTGCAGCAGCCAAGCGCACGAGCACGAGCTCTCTCGCGCGTTCGCTCGCTGAGCATGGAAATAATCATTATTAGAACATGCTTTATATGACATGGAATTGCATTCACGTACATATTCGCACGTACTTATAACAAATTGGAGTGTAAATCAATTAAAATGAACGTTTGCAGGCAGGGTGGGGCTAATAAGTTATGTGAAATATTCAAATGTGCTTAAAGAATTTTCTATTTCCTTATGAAATAATGCATTTTTAATATTGAATTTAATCTGATGATTCAATAGTGAATTCCGGCTTTAAAAGAAGTCAATTTGTGAAATTTGTAACTTATTAATTAAGAATTTTTTCCCTGCTGTTTGCAAATAATTTGCGAGCTATTAGTGAGTTAGTTAATTAGTTAGTTGGCATGGCGCGCATGGCATACTAAGCGATTTTTGCGCTTGTGTATACTCAGTTGACTGGTTTTAAACAATTTCAACATGCATCTCACTACATATAGGCGAAACATATGTTCCCCATTCACTTGAATTAGCGAACGCGCCGAAGTGTGCACTACACAGCTACTGGTGGCATTTATTTAAGCGATATTTGATGAGCATGTCAACGTAAACGCAATATAAATACACTTAGCGAGCCAATCTGACGATATTATCAACTGCTGCTGCCGCCGCGCAGCACACAAGGCAATGATATATGCAAACTCGCGCGCGCAATTGCATTCGTGCTTTTATTACGCCATATGGGTAATGCACAAATCGTCCGTCGTTGCGCTAATTGATTATAAATAATTATTAAAATATGCGCTGAGAAATGAGAGTTTTAGTCCTTAATCGTAGCGCAGTAGTGCATTATTTCTTAAAGGGTTTTGCTGCGCGAAGTATTTTAAAGTATTATGCATCTTAATCACATTGCATTTTCATTCACAGTGTTTTGCGATGTGAGTGCGCCACCCGGCGATTTTAAATAATATCCGATGCGCGGCAAGTTATGCAAAAGCAAAAGCTCAGAATTCATGCGCATTTGCGTCTTTCTCGCGCTTCGGGGCGGCTGAATAAGTTGGTGTTTGTTTGCCGGCAAGCGGGCGGCGGGCTGTGCGCATCCATCCGCAGGGCGCGCGGATTTAAATCGCACCGACTTATGCGGATAATAATTCCCGCATTTTAATTACACACCGCGCATATATCTCCATTATATCGCCGACGCGTCGAACGTTCGATAAGTCATCGGTGCGATGCGTTCTGCTCTGGCTGCGCTTTTTGCCCATTCTTTTCGCGATTTGTTCTCTCGCTTTCGTGCATTGCAATGCATCGGGACGTATGGATACGTGTGGCGGAAATGCAGAGCTTGAAAGTCCAATCCAATCGCGCAGCACATCCTCTCGCAACTTCACATCGTATTGCACATTGCACATCCTCGGATTCATTCGCCTCCTTCTCATCAATATATCAATATAGGGCGTGTGAGTGCGAAAGCGAGCTTCTGCAATTTTTTGTTGTTGTTTCGCGGCCGCTTTTTCCTCTCGCTGTGGTGGGTGCCTTTTGTCAATACACCTATCTACAGGCAGAGCTGGGGATGTGTTGGGGTAGATGAGATTTGCATATATTTTAGTTTCTGATAGGTTTGCTTCAAAACGCATTCCGCATATTATGATCTATTGCGGTATAAAATTAGAGATTTTTTATCCCGATATTGGAGCCATTATTTATACTTGCCGCGCACGGCGAAAAATACGCGCACACACTTGTCGAAAAGGGTGGCAGTGGTGGTGAGCATGCATGTGCACGCAGAGGTAAGGGGGGTGGTGGATGTTGAACGCCGCCACCCTTGTGTGGCAGCGAGAAAATACACGTTTGGCAGCCTGATGGCTTGCGTGAAATACTTGAAAATAAATAAAAATTGATACTGAAATATAGCAAACATTAATATGGAAAAAGCTTTCGACGTTTCGATTCAGATCGGGATTTATTTGTATACAACTCTCATGTAACATAATTCAACGTAATTCCGCAACTTCGACGCGAGCCGCCGCCGCCGACATCAACAAATGCAACGCACCACAGACCATCACCATCACCAACAAACACCACGACCGCCACCAGCGCGCGCCAATACGTCCAATAATTCTCTCTCTTGTTGCCGCTAAAAGTCGCGCGCATGTTGAAAAAAGTGCCTGCCAACATTTTGTTCTGATTAAAATCTAAAATAAAAAGGCAACTGCAAATATCATGTTGGCACTCACGTTATGAAAAAAAAACGCATTTCCTAAAATGAACTAATTTCTCGTTTTTCGAACTTTTTATCGATGCGGTGCGCTATAATATTTTACCCTCGGGGATAAATGCACATTTGCGCCCAACCCATCCCCTATTCTGGAAAAGGTGAAGAAACCGCAATGCACTTTAGCACAATGAGCGAACGCGCAACCCCCTAAAGAAGAAACAACTCCGCAATCGCAATTCTTCTACATTACGCCAATGAGCTCTGTGGCTTTTTGCGGGGCAAGAAGAAGACAAAACTATTACCGATCGGTATATCTTCATTTCTTGGCCGCTTTCATTGAAAGGTCACTATTTAACCGAACGTAAAAACGTCAATAAAAAACAAAATAAGTGCTCATAAATCAATTCGTTGTACACGTCGCTCTCCTGACTAGCTTAATGTACCGCTCTATAGACTTCTAATCTTCGAGTTAATTTGTTAATAAGCCGAACGTATAAATAATTATGTAATAATAAGTTATTATTTTGTCAAAGTACTGGACAAATAATAATAAGCTATATATCAAAACACGGCGACTATGGAATGTTCAGCGCGGATAGATGGACGGACGTAGTAGGTATGTGAATGCAGTTCGTGTAAAGTTTGGGCTTTGCAAGCAAGCAAGCAAGCGCGAGCTTTTACTTCATCGGGTCGCGAGCGTACTCATTCGCCTGTCAGACGCGATGCGCACTCAAGTCCAGTCCGCTGCGGGCAAACTTGGAGAGGATCGATGATTAATAGATCTATAACTCTAGCAGGTGAGGTGCTTGCTGCGCGCCGCAACTTTACTAATAGCCGATGTAATATATTTCGTTGCAAGGGAATTAATTGTCCGGTCGGCATTCATCTTCACGCGCGTAACTCTATGTCTAAACACTGCACAAACTATTATACATTTCCCTATAGTTATTTTAATTCGCGATTATTTTTTTAAGAATTTTAGTTAAAATATTTCGGGGTTGTAATTTATATAAATGGAAAATGAAATACGTGGGATTGAAAATTTTTCAATTGAAGGAACTGAGTAAATATCTATTTAATTTTCAATTAGAGACTTACTATTACGTCGTAATGCAATTGAATAAGTTAGAATTAGTTTTAGCGTATGCGAGCATGTAGAGAGGTTGTTGATGTATTAGATGTGGTCGAAAAGGCAGACGGACAGATCTTGGAGAGTATCATAATTTATTAGGCTAGGTTACCCAGATTGCTATTAAAATATGCCTGAGGCGTCATTCCCTTATGCTTCGCGCATGCACGCACGTCGCAGTGTTGCCTGCATCATATGCATCGCAAACATGCATGCAATATGCTTGCTTACGCGCGAGTGCTTATAATTAAAACGTGCCTAAAATTGACGTGACCACCACGAAATATCCAATAACGGAATTAATTGCCCTCCCACATCCATAACTATATCCAAGTCCATTTAATTTAATTAAGAGAAAAAATGTATGCGCCTGATATTGCGCAATAAAATAGCCACCAAAGTGGACAAGAGAGACGAAAAAAGGCGAAGGCGTTTTTGTGTTTTCCCGATGAATTACCATAAGAGTTATTATCACATTGAAATGTTCGTGAATGATTTATTAAATTCTAATTGAAAATTTACAAAGATTTATTAATTGAATATTTCCATCGTGGAATTCGTGTTTCTCGTAGTTATTATTTACTCGATGCATTTTTCGTTTATATTTATTATAATAACAAGGCAAAGATGAAGGGTAATTTTTGCTCTAATTTACATTCGGCGAAGCAGTGTGGTCGGCTGGTTGGTTGGTGGATGGGACGTTGAATTAGCTCGTCGTCGCACAGACGTGAAATTAGAGATCGTAATATATTTAGTAATAATATGTAATAACAAAAATGTGTTGTGAGTTGTGCGTTTGCCCTCTTGCTTTATATCGCATAATACTTATTATATATCCTCATATATTTATGTGTGTTATCTTTATAAAATTTCTATATCCGAACGCCAGACGTGGAATTATAGATCATAACATATACATAATTACATTGCTTGTGAACGCGCTCGCGCGCAAGAGTTGCCCTTTTGCGTTCGTTTCGTCCTTTCTTTGCGCTTGTTGTCCGTCCATCAGACCTCAATGATTACTTACCTTTTCGTTCATCTTCGAACGCCACGTAGGAGATACAAATTGCAATTACATTTGTAAAAATTACCCACCCGATGATGAGCACTAAAACAAATCATTATCGTGAGGAATTTTTGAGGAGAGAGAATTAATCCTAATTTATTTTATATTGATTTCGAACGTGTGTGAATTTATCTGCGGCTTAAGAAATCCTCGTTGGCAAAAGGACGAATAACAATACGAAAACATTTTTCATTTTCAATATGCGAACACGCGCGAACGAAACTGGTTTCCCAGACACGGTGCAATTTATTGTTACTATTTAAACAAGCAAACGCTGTACAATAGTTGCACGCCGCATGCGTATCGCACATGCGCGACAAATAAATAAAATGGAAATTTGCAAAGAATAAAAACGCTCATCGTCGTCCCTCTATATTCTATACAACGTCGTTGGCCATCCAATAAAGAATGAACGCGCGAGGGGCAAGGTACGAACGAATTTTAATAAATTATACGTAAAGCGTAAAATCATAAATTATGCTATATTGTTCCAATCGTGCATTGCATTACTCGGCCGTTCGTTACACTAAAAATATTTATATTTATATGCAACACACCGTGGCATATTGGGTTCTTATTTATGCTGTTTAAATTATTCACACAACTATTGCGAAAGAGTACTGTGACTAAATCGCTTAAGTGCATTTTGCCACCAACGGCTCCAGTTGAGAATGAGTCAGAAACTTAATAGACATTTCTCGTTTGGTTTCGATAAAACCTTTTGCAAATTGAATTTATTCGCATATTTGTCATATACTTACTTATACTTAATATTCAGTTTATTCCATAATTATGCTAAGCGCAACCCTAACTGGCACCTTAGGAATTAATTTATTTTAATGCTTTATATGGAAGCATTTTTATGAAATCATAGAATCAACTTATTTAGTAAATATTTTATCAGCTGAAACTTTATGAATGAATGTATTTTCCTGTCAGTGGACGGTTGGCAAAACACTAAGCGAAAACGTGTGTTTGTTGCGATTATTTCACTACTTGTGGCGCATCTCTCGTTGGGCAGATGCTGACAATACTGGCAAGCGCACTGCATGCGAAATGATAGCGAGCATTTTAGTATTTAATTTAGTATTGAATGTGCACTACTACTACCTATTGATATCGCGCGAAAGGTTTATGTATTCAATTAAAAATGTATCGGCCATTGTTTATATCCGGACGCTGATAGGAGAAGCTGCAGCAACATATTGCAATACCAAATGCGTCGCATCATGTCCCATACATATTGCAGTGCCATGCAACAATCTCTTCATTTTATACAATTTCAAGCCGTCGTGCGCGCGCCAAACAATCGCTCGTATAGAGACATGTTTAGTGTGTTAATCTATATCAGTCCGTTTTTAGTTTGATAATTGTTTACGACTTGCTTTTACATCCGGTTTCCGGTCTTTAATCCAAAAATATTTTTACTCTCTTTGTGGTTGCAAGATTAAGAAGTTGATGTTTTTATTTATTTCACGTTTTTCTGCGTGGCTGTAAAACTAATTTCGAATAATTTTAACGACAACAATTTAAATTTTTTCCGGTTAATTATTTTATGACTAAAAATTACATTTGAATTGGCAAACGTTCTGTTGATGCAACTTATAATAATTCTCGGGAGCTGCAGCATCGTGGAAGATGAAGAAGCGGCTGAGAGAGCAGACCGCGAAGTCGCAAGCGGGTAATTATTTTTATTATTTTAATGCGCCGGGCGCGCCGCAGAAAGAGAGAAAACGGGTTCACGGTCGTTATCATTAAATATTATAACTTTTATGATTCGTCGCCCGGCCGTTACGAATGCGCATGATTGCAATATAATAATATAGATTTTATGCATTTAAGAACATTATCTGTGTGATACATTTCGCCGTAGTGCAAATGCTAATATGCGTTTCCTTCTTCTCGACGTCGTTTTCGTCGTCGTCGTCGTCTCTCCTCTCATTGCTTTCTTTTCTTGCCATCCGTGCGCAACGTCTCTTTCTTGGTTTTGTGCAAAATGACTTGTTGCTGCATTGCGCGCACGTTCATTGCGAACGCATTTGTGCAACGCGAAGAAATCTCTTGTAAACAAGGCGCGGATTTAAAGCACACTGCCAGAGCGCAAATAAATGATAAAGAAAGAGAGCGCGCGCGCGCGCGCGAGCTCGACGAGAGTTTATGGCGACTGTTAAATATACTTAAGCGAGCTATACGATTACCTGCCAATGATATCATTAAATAAATTAAGTCTCGTTAATGCGATCGTACTCGTAACTTTCGACTGCTTACTGCTCACTACATAGGTACTACTACTTGCTGCTTACTGCTGTTGCCTGATGCGTATTTCTCTCCGCTTATTATTTGCATGTGTGGCTTGCGCGCGATTGCCTTCCACTTATTTTATTATAATCCGCGCACCGTTGTTGCTGTTCGGTTGGCTGTTTTTCTCTCTTTCACTTTTCGCTATTTATTTTATTCGCGAGTTATTCAATTCATACCCGTGTCTCTTTGTGGTGATTCGACTGCGACTCGTCTTTTGTTCATCGCGCGAGAGGGGGAGAAGCGAGCAACGCGGCGAGAAGCAATATTTGCACTTAATGCAGCGTACATAAATAAACAAAAGATTATATACGCGCAAAACAATTTTACAATCAATATATTATCAGGATCCGTATTTATTTTTTATAATTGGACATTTGTATCAAATCATTGCTTTCAATATGGGACATGTGCACGGATGCAATACAACAAATGCTTCGCTGCAATTTTAAATTATTTATTCCACACTCGAGAGAGAATCACTGTTTATTTCTCCTTCTCACATTGTTTGCTTCACCTGTTTACGTTAACGCTTATTATGGCGTTTTCTTTATTTTATAAACACTGGCTTTTCAATTACATTGGGCTACCAATTCCCAGCTACCAGTTGCAAGCATAAGTTTTTTATCCATTTTTGTATTTCTGTCGATCAACCATTTCTATTGGGGTTCAGGAGCATTAAAGATTAGTTATTCTAGGTTGAAGTGAATAAAAAGAATTTAACAACCTCCAGGCGCATAAATTATAATAGCACAAGAAACGAACAGATGAACAATTTACGCAAATGTGCATATTCGAATGCATTGGTAAACGCCGATTGAAATTCGATAGTAGCGAGTAGTTTGGCATCATCGAGATAGGTGGTGCACATAGAGAGGGGCGGCTTATTAGCATCGCATTGGGGAATATTTTCGTGGTTAGCAGGTTTATGGTCGGGAAATATCGGAGCGCAATCAGTGTTAGTGATAAAACCATCAGCTATCGGGACACTGATCACCGAGCTGCGAAATCATCGGGTTTTACTGCCGGCTGCTTGCTTGCCTGCCTGCCTGCCGCCTCCCTTCGCATGGAATTCCATCATAAACGCTTGCAACCGACTCACTTATACCCTCGCAGTGGTGCGAGCTGACACCTACACACAATAATAATAATAGTTGCTCACAATATATCGATGTATTTATGCAAATATGAACCTATCGCACGGGGGTGGTGCTGGTGGTGGTTGCTCTCTTGCTTGCCGCATAGCGTAGCTGCCCCATAACAAAATACGTTAGTGAGTACACAATTTAGCAATAGCGGCAGGCGTTTGATTCGTGCCGCATTTACATTTGTTATATTTAATATCGGTTGGCAGCGTTTTATTGTCGCGCATTACGCCAAAATGAAATTCGATAAGTGCACACAAACGGCGCGGTGCGATGTCGTCGATTATTCGCAAATGTCGTCGACGCGATGCGCGTTTATGAAGAATTGCGCCACGATTGTAAATCGATTTCTGATATGCGCGCGAAAGACGGCAAGAAGGTCCTTTGCGTTTATGTCGAATAAATTCGTTTATTTATGAGCCTCTCAATCGCAAACTGGCATGATTTTTTCCGATGTCTTTTGCGTGCCGAAATCAGTGATGGGGCGAAAATATTTCGAGATTTAAAAAATTAAATAATAATATGATTTTAGTGAATTAGGTGCGCTCGGCCGCATTAAGCGACTTAATTTGTATTATATGAACAGCGGCGGTGGCGTGTATTAGAACATTGGCTAAAGCCTTAATATAGCGTATTATATAGAGAATACGGAGACGGCAAGCGCATGTATGGGGGGCGGCGGTGGTGGCGATTGATGCGCGACGCCTGTTTGTTGATGCTGGAAGGTGTGAATGTGCGTTACGTGCACGAAAGCACATGGATGCTTTCACAGCCGGCGAATTCCGATCCCGATTATCGCATGCAGGCGCGCAAAACCGTATGCAAACATATTTGCCATCGCCACGCGTAATACACATTATAATATATTAATTTGCATAAATCTAAATTAATTTATCCAATGATCCCACGAACATCGTACGGTTCGAGCAAGCTGCAAGCAAATACGTTTGTTTGCTGTGAATTAGTAGACGACGTTGAACTCCATGTGTTGTTCGGCGAATATATCTTTAAAATTTATTTTTTATTTTTGCAAATGTTTTAAAGCGTAGGCAATTAAACGCACTTGTACGAGCAATGAATACATGCAATTAGTATAAATGCAAAGCAAAATTAGTCATAAACATAAACATTTTTCCTGTTTACACCGAGTATCAATTGAACAAAAAAACATGCGCACATTCGTTAGGTGCGCGCGTAATTATTATTCACCGTACCAATTCCTCAAATTAACAACAATCGCGTGAAAACAATATCCAATTATTAATAAATATTATTCGTTAAGAAATCGCGTAGAATTACGAAATAAACGATTCTTACTACTGCCTGTGCCAGATGACTAATATTGCAATGTTAAATCTATACATTATTGTTATTTGTTTATATTTTATATTGTTTAATCAAGATATTGTATGAGTGATCGATGGTACTATTCCAACTAATATTGCAAAAAAAACTATGTGCGCACGACAACGCATGATTAATATTAGATGCTTTCCAAATATGCGCAAACAAAGTTTTCACTTGCATGCTGTTGATAGTTTAGATAGCAATACCAAAAATCGGGTAAAATCTAGCATACAATAACTGAATCGTCGACCTTCCAATAATGAAGTCAATTGAACGTGTGCGCGCTGTGCGATCGGTGCGGTGCGTTCGCGTATTTATTATTTGCACCTAAAATCTATATCATAATATTTATATTGGATACGCTGCTGGTGGCGGCCGTGTCGCCGCCAATATATGTACATAAATATCGCGATTTCATGAAGTGCTGCGCGAACCGTGCATACGCCGCTGTTGCCGCCACCGAGCCGAATAGCGATGTAAATGTATATTAAAAGTATTAATTATGCGTGCTGGGCGTTAATTGAAAATGCTCACTTGTTTATTGCGCCCTCGCGATCATTGCCAATGCCCATGCGAAAATATGTGCTGTGCATTGGACGCTGCGATTTTCGCACCCGGGCAGCAACAACAGCATCGCATTATTTAAAGGCAATATTCAATTGGCCTATCGCCTCTCCATCATCCTACGGATCGGCTGGTGCTATTTATAAATAAAAACTCATTAAAATAATACCCGCAATCTGCATATTCGGCGCTATATTTTTGTGCTGTAATCATCGACAAATTTTAATTGTTTTAACAATGTGTTTAATCGCATTTAATTATCTCATGAAAATTCATTTTAATTAATTTTTCGCCATTTACTATGACACCAAAAATGTAAATATTTTTCCTCGCGTAATTGTCGATTTAAATCGTATTTCCAGTTATTATACACATGTGCATTGTGGCCACAACTAAACACGTACAGTAGCAGAAATAAATGTAAAAATTGTAGGAAAATAATGTTTAGAGCAGCCGGCGGCTTGAATAGAGATTAATCAAAAAGTTGTGCTTAATACGAGTGTAATTATCCGCAAGAATTGACTTTTCTCATGGCAAAGTCGAACGCAGGCCCGTAGCTGAGCGCACAATGAATGTAGAAAAAAACGACGAACGGAGTCGCGGGCATGAAGAAAAAAACGGCAAATGCGCCCAACCCAGACGACTTTAGTTGGCATTACGTAGAAAAGTGGAATAAATATCAAAATGCGCAAATAATGTTGTGTCTTATAAATGCCTGCGTTACATTGCATTGCAATGCACTTTATTCTATTCGTCCGTCTCGCTCGCGTCCATTTCGCGATCGCATGCACGTTTTCATCGTGCATATTGCAATGCATTACACGTTGCATTCATAATCGTAATAACAGTGCGAAGAAGTCGTTCCCCATATAACATACACAAAGAAATCGGCGGTTGTTCGGTGCGTTATTAAAATGAAATTATATGTATAATTAAATAAAACCATTAAACATATTAATGAGTTTTAGATTATACGTGGGAAGAGATGTTGTGCATGTTCCATGTAACTTGTTTGGTTATTTATTTCTGCGCTATTTTACCGAACATGAATTTGATCATAATTAACCGCGGTGATTTGGCTAATACGAGAGGGAAAAAAAGTATATTTACCTACGTCTTTAATTTTAATCAAAACTATGAGTATGTACGGGATGTTTTGCTTGACTTGCACTTGTTAAACAAGCGCTAAACATTGGCGAATATGTGCAATAAAAGAACACGCATGGGGATGTTATATAAAAAAATTTATATGAACAGACGCGCGCGCTCGCGAGTTGAGCGCAAATGAAGGCAATAAACAAGCAAGAGACTTCATGAAAACGAGTGCGTGTGTCGACGACGACCACGACGACGCCGCCTCCACCACTGACGCCATTCTTGGTGTGTGTACCGCATCGCGATTTAATTTTCTATATGCGAAAGTCGAAAGGGCTGGAAAAACGCGCAGTGAGCGCGCGCGTATAACTGTTATTAGCCCTTAGTGAGTACACGTTCGCTCTTTGGCTCGTTGTACTTCATCTCGAGTTATTAAACACTAATCTGCGCAATAACCGCAGCAATTTTTTTTCGGGCGGCGTGCGTGCATGCTATGAAAATGTCACTTATTGAAAAATGTTTAAAACTCGTGTGCTTACTGCGCGAGAGTTTAACTTTTCCTTGTTATTAATTGCAACTTTTTTCTGCTTGTTTTAGGTGAGTGTCTCGTCGTATTTCGCAATATTGCAATGTGGATTATTTGATGATGGCATTCGGGGGGGTGGTCGTCCGACCATCCCGGCATGCGTAAGTGTTTTTTTATTTGATGGCGGTCGTAAAATGCGTGTTTGCAATGCGCATTGACAGATGGCATTCGCGCAGAAGAAAAATAATCAAATAAATGCGAGCGCACAATGTGCGCTTTTTTTCAATACGTGATTACTTCGTTTTGTTTCATTAAATTTAAAAATCACATCGAATTTGCGTCCGCACAATACGCGCATTTTTTCCGAAGAGGGCGCGTCAGGCGGGGTGTGAGTGGGGCGAATCCGTCGAGAATATAAATACGCGCGTTTCTCTTGTACGCGTCCGGCCGGCGGTGGCGGCAACGGCGATATTGGATGAGAGAGGCAGTCATTCGGTCGGACACACATTTTTTCAAATGAAATATCGGCGATATAGATGCGCGCCGGCGATGTATGAAACGCAAAAATAATTAAACATTTTTCAGGCATGCGGAAAAAGTTTGACAGACAAATAAAAATAGCCATTTGAAATATGAGTAGCAGCGCTTGGCTCGTCCTGGCGGTGGCGGCGTCAGAGGCGGCTTGTCCTGATCGCTGTGCGCGGCTCAAAAATGTCCTCTCGGCGAAAAACGAACGAAAAAAATCAGCAGCTAACGTGTCCGACAACACAACACTCATACGACGCGAATCGAACTGCGCGAAACGAAATGGAACGAACGCGCATCCTTCATCGTTTGTGCGTCCTGCAGGAACTAGTCGCACATGCATTTAGTGTGAGTGCCGCACTATGCATTGTTGTTACGT
>JARJDV010007066.1:0-36087 GCA_030264675.1 Anaulacaspis nigra | reverse complement strand
GTTGTTAGACGCGGCGAGGATAATTTGATTAAGTTACTTAGTCCCTCTTCGTGTCGGCCTCGTTGTTATTAACCTTACAAGGCTCATTACTTTGCGGCGTTAGTTACACTTTTGTTTTCCGTGAAATGAGCATGAAAAGTGCCGCTGCTTGCAAATTAGCACACGCGCACATTGTGCACCCTCCCTATCCTCTCTTTTTCCTTCAATTTAAAAGCAATGTTGCCAATGTTGCCATTGTTGGCTTATCGTGCGAATCAGACACAACATGAAATCATTGTTGACTTGCACTAGTGCACTTCGCAAATGCATTGTGAACGAATAAGTAGTTAATGCAATAAAAGAACTCGACAACAACAGCACCATCAACGCGAGAATCAGGAATCAATCGTAAAGTGCACTTTTCGCATTTAAATTACGAAAAATTCTTAACATTTTCTCTGGCGAATTTTGCATATTCTCTAGTCGAGTTCATTATCTCGGTGTATAATGCTTTGCTAATTTAATCATTTTCATTAAATTTGTGTGCGCATCACGAAAAGAGAATGCAAATAAGGACAAAAGCAGCATCAGCAGGAACACGATGAGGGCGATGATCGCCTACAAGATGAAAATCTATACGTAGGTATTATTTGAAGAATTTTAATATGCCGAAGGCGATGAAGCTTATATACGGATATACCTAATCAGCTCTTATTTTATGCGCATACAAAGTGTTGCCGTATGTTTTAAGTACCTACTCCGCGGGTTAACGTCGCGTCGCGCCAGCGTAACGAAGAAATTCTAAAGAAGGCATTGTATATGGCAATGCGAATAAATTCGGATATTGCCTGCAGGATGCAATTTGCCTCTGTTCGCCTTCTTGCGACATGCGCTCTGAGGGCGCGCGGAAAGCGCATCGCGAAACGGAAACGGAAATGCGCAAAGAGTATTTTCGTCTGTATTCGAATATCTACGAAATAGTATAATATTCGCATATTGCAAAGAAATGCGCTCTTACCAAAAATGAAAAATCAAAAAATAGATGCAATTCGTATAGAATACGAACTCTTATTGTGTTTCTTATTAAATTCAATTTTTTTACGAAAATTTCCATAGAAAAATATAAGCAAACTGAAAATTAATGTGAATTTTAAATTAAATTATATCCATCTCAATCCATTTTATTTATGCGTTGAGAAAGAGGCATTAAAACTCAATAACAATAGCGTAATTGTGTTTGATTTAGCATCGATGATAATGAGTAATTGAAGTTGAATCATAAATAAATCGATTTAAAACACCGGGTGGGTGTGTTGAACGGTCGCGATTATGAACGTATTATATCATTATACGGATCGCGAGGTATTATTAATGTTGAGGAATAAAAGCCGAACGCGATGTTGATGATAGTGATACGAACGCGCGTCGGATGCACTTTTATAACATTTCATTTTATTTCGCGTTGTGATAAGCTTCCCGCTCTTCAATCAATGCGCTGCAGTGCGCTCCATTTGTAATTGTAATATCAATCGC
The DNA here is from genome assembly GCA_030264675.1 of Anaulacaspis nigra. NCBI lineage: Eukaryota > Metazoa > Arthropoda > Insecta > Coleoptera > Staphylinidae > Anaulacaspis > Anaulacaspis nigra. The sequence continues at coordinate 34,575 of JARJDV010007066.1, read as the reverse complement.
GTATTATTTTCGTAAATAAAATTTTAATGCGCAGCACAAATTCTCTTTCAATCAATTCAGTGTTTATGCAAATGTTGTTGTTATTGTTAAATAAACAGATGTATAAATTCACAGCGAGGATAAAATTATTTGCAATAAATCAATATTTTACGCTCCAATAAATTTCAAAAACTAGATTACTCACCATTTGCTCAAAATGATGTCATTTCTCCAGAATACTGCACCACCCGAAAATTTAACACAATCTTTTAAATTTGTTAAAAACGCACCAAAAACTGACTTATTTAGGTTGAAATTCTAGTAGCATATATGCTGAAAATTCCAAATACAATTAATAAATTGCGTTTCGTGCAAAGTACTCACCAGTTTTCATCATGATTAAGGATAATTTCCAAACCCATGGAAATTTCCTGCAAACAGAACAGAATATTATTATCAAATAAATTTCTCGCGTCTATTATTCGAATAAACACAATGGATTTTAACAACCGATTGCAAAGAGCTTTTTGATATTGAACAACGAACACTTCAACTAATTACGTATCATTAATATTCTGTTATTGGGTCGTAGTTACGAGAAGACTTGAATGGGAGTTTCATCTTTCTCATACGCGCGCGAATGCGACCCTTGCTGAAAATCGCATTATTTCATTATTTATGATACGTTCAATCAGCGCGACCGCACAAATGCTCTAATCATCCATGCATCCCATCGTCGAAATAAATCAATAAAGCGTTTGCGCTAAGCAAAACTCAGATCAGCCACTCTTTCAGCGTTCACGGTGCGCGCACTTAGCGCTTTGACAACGTGAATTATTAAATTTTCAATCAGACTAATGGCATTTCATAATTAATTAACTGGAGAAAAGTGTATTCATTATTCATCCTTTCATTTGATAATCACATCAATAACGAAAAAATTCCATACGCCAAATTTTTTTGGCGCACAACAAAATGGAATTTTTTAAATTATGAAATTTTTTCCTTCGTAATTTTAGAGCGCAATGTGAAGAAAATTGCATTAAAGTGGAAAATGGCATTCGCGAATGTTGTCGTCCCCGTCGACGCGTTTGTTGTTGTGCGGTAATAGCGCGCGCGCGCGGAGGCGGCAATGTTGGCGACGGCAATTTAAAGTGCGATTCACACCTCTCTTCGTGATCATAAAACTGCACACGAAGTGCAAGAAATAGTTTCATTTAAGCGCGTTTGTTGTCTAGGTGCTTACACAAAAAAATATAAATGTGCGCGCTCCTCTTCTTCGTTTGTTTGCGCTCAGCAATTTTTCCAATTTGCTCAAAGCGTTTCCGGCGCGTGCATTGCTCGCAATGTTTTAGCCATTTTAAAAATCGACCGCTCCGCAATTATATTTCTGCTTTTCTAGCTCTCCTATGGTAATAATCGTAACAATTTCTCGTAATGACCTTAATGGAAAATAATCGGTAATCTCAGTGAGCGAGCGCCGAGCACGTTTCGCAATTTGATTTCCGCCAATCGCCTATTTAATTTTCAATAACCGTGTCGCGAAACTTGTATTTGATTTTCACGAATGGAAAACGGTGCACACGGTGAGCGGGCGCGCGCGCTCGCGCAAAGTGAGCAAATAAAAGTGGGAAAAAAACTATTAGCACTTAATATTGCTTTTAAAAAGTTTTACTTCTTTATAGCCGGCGATGGCGAGTCGTTACGAGTTTGAAAAGTTTGCTCTTATATTACGCGTTTAGTTTATTTAAATTGTTGATGTGTTCAGCGCATTAACGCCGTTTTATTTTATCTTCCACTTTTATAGTTTCTTACATAAGTTTGCCGCTATAAAGCTAATAAATCATTTATTCGTCTTTTTGCTCCCGCTACTGCGCATTTGAATAAAAGCTCAATTAGAAATTATTATTTGCCTCACAAGTGCAATTTTTGCGCACATGCAAAAACCTCAATATAAATACGCTTGGCAAAGATGAAAGACGAGCGCGTAAACAAAACAAAAAAATGCGCAAATATAAATCTCAAAGGCTTGCAGATCACAACTTACTTGACTTGCGAATTTTGCCGCCTTCGTTCACTAGTTTCATTTGTTCTCGTGGCGGCGTCGGCGGCGGCGACGTCGTGTCGAAGCCGACAAAATATTCGAATTATTTGCGCGTAAAGAAGGCGGATGAAAGAAATTTGTTTCGTTTTTTCTTCTTGAGCGCTTCGCCTCTTACATATTTATAAATGTATTTCATGCGCATTTCCATTTTCTTATTTAAAACATACAAAGTGTTCCAAATGCATTCCTTTCGTTCGGCGCAATTCAATGTATTTTCGTATTGTGATTCAAATACCCCATGAAAAAATGACGCAGGAAAAAATCAAATGGCGCGCAAGCGAATTAAATGTAAATGAAATGAAGAAAAATGCGCCATTCTTTCCAGCATGACAAACTTATTTTGTAGTAGAGAGAACTTTGCGAAAAGTCAAGTCAATGCAACGCAACAATACGCTCCTCGCTGGCGATGCGGACTAAAAAATAGAGAGAGGAGAGCAAGCGAACGCAAAAAAGTTGATAAAACAGTGACTCGCGCATGGAAAAAGTATGTTGCGGAAACAAGACGGAAAGCAGGAGCACCAACAACGAGTTGCGAATTACGGCCGAGTGAATAAAGTGAATAAAAACTGACGCATAAAGACAAAGTTTTCTTCCGTTTGCTCCCGCGCCGAATGTAGAGAGTGCGTATGTGCATGTGTTCGGCGGTGTGACTTTTTGCCACTTTTGCAAGGGAACGCACCAACTTCCTTTTCTTCTGCAACAACGCCAGCGAGGTTGCGCGCCCTGTTCTTTGTCCGATTTTTTTCTTCTCGCAAGAAACTTTTATGCTGCGACAAATTACTCGTAATTTTTCCCCGGCTTAAATCGAATAATCGAAAACAATTTGTATGTCGTGCGCATTTTCATTTAGCGAAGAATAAATACACTTCGAGATGGAATGGCATGGCGGGTGTATTGTTGCGTCGTTTACGGAAGATTTTATTGGTTATATTTTATTCACCGAATACTTGCACGTCCGCTTTATTTACTTGTGTTGCACTGCGAAACTCACTGGAGAATGAATAAATGTCGCTTGTGCAATACGCCGGATGCACTTTAACAACACGACAGTCGACACGACTGCATCGCATTTCGGATTCGGTGGCGGCATTGGCGGCGGCAATGGTGGCAACCATGTCGTTCGCTTCACATATGTGGGATTTTATTGAATTTCAACCACGGAATGCGCCGCACCTACATGCAAAGGAACGAGATCGAGAGACGGCCGAGAGAAGCAGGCAGGAGGGAGGCAGGGGGCGGCGACGGTGGCGGGCGAATAAGTCCCTGAACGCTTTAGTCGCACATCGCGTTGCCTTAAGCCTTCCAGCCTATAACTTTTATCGAACTCAAGTGTACCTTAAGCACTGCCATTTCGAACCCACAAAACGTGCATGTATTTGCCGCCTTCGCCCTCGGGGGCGCTTTAAGCGCGCAAGAAAAATGTGATCGTCGAGGATTTTTGCAATGTGTAATTTATCGGAAGGTTGCTATCAAAACGCTTTAATTTTTAACCACCTTGTATTTCCTGCTTGCGCGCATAAAGTGAAACATACGTAGGGGATGTTTAAGTAAAACTGGAAGCTGTAAATAATTTCCAAAATTAGGGATGTTGCACCCTCGGATGCTTAGAAAAATTGAATAAAACCTATCAAAATCACATTATACATCGAACAAAAGTTTGGCACTTGCAGTATTTCGACAGGGGCGGCGGTTGGGGACGTGTGTACACGCGTTTACTGCGCCTTCTTCTTCTTGCCAACTCATCTACTTTCGCTTACAGCTTCTTACTTTCAACCACCGTGCGTACTTGATGTTGATGGGCATGCTTCGTGGGGTTGCCGCTGCCGTTGCCTTCAACGAAAGGGAAGCAAATGGGACGCGAGAAATTCAAGCCGAGAGCGCAGAGGACTCTTGAAAATGCACATACGGTTAGTCCTTCGTTCGCTCGTCATACAGTTGAGAAATACACTTAGGACTTAAATGCGAATCGCATTAAGGGAGTTGGGGGGCAGCAGCAAATATTTCGAGTGTTAGTCCTAGTGCTCATTCCATGTACGGCATAAGTGACACTGCTGCACAACGCACGCTATTCCCTTTTATGGCTAATTGTTAAAAATATTTCAAATATTCCCTTTCTCTAACCATATCACATTACTATAAAATTCTATCAGCTCGCATTAATATTTAATACGTATAAAATACTGTTGTAAAACAATGGCACCCCCTTATAAATTAATTAATGAAATTAATATTAATCACATCGAGCGGAACAAAATGGCACCTTGTGATGATTTATTAATTAAACAAAAACTAATCGAATTACCATGCGCTATTGTGCATAATGCATGCATGTGTAAATGCATCTCGTAGCAACGACGCGCAAGTGCATTAATTATGAAGTACTATAAACGCGTGTTAATGAATCAGAATTATCGCAATTATAAATTTGCCGTGCTCTAATTTACTAATGACGCAATAATTATTAATGCAATTATTGAATTACTTTCAAGTGTATGTGTATTCGATCGTGTATTATGAGTGCGCATTATTATCATTACGCGTTGGATTCGCTAGCTTTATCAGTGTTTGCCGTTAAATAATGATAATAATCATCACAATGTTAAATAATGCGCGCGCATCTCGCTCATTTGCTGAAACTTTTACAGCATCTCTTCCGCATTTTGCATTGCGGTTTTGCGCGGAACTAAAATAATGCTAATGACGATAACCATAATATATGTGTTGTTTTGATACATGTTATCATTCGTTGCTTTCATAAGCGTTTCCATTTTGTGTGTTGTGTGTACTTAATGTTCGCCGAATGACGTATCGAGAGTGAGTACCCATTGAGCTTATTAATTATTTAGTGATTATCATTCATTTATCATTCTTCATCGTTTTGTTATCCAGCTAGATATATATTTTCGATTTCCATATTCACATCACAGGGTGTTTAAACATTAATACACCATACTTAAGTAATTTTCCAGAAAATTGTGTGATTAACATAATTAAAATAAAATTAAAATAATCATAATCATGAGAATGAAACTTTGAGAATTCTATGTCAAGCACCACAGCAATGCATAAAAATGCATTCAACTCTTCTCGTGTCTTTTTTTGTCATCAGCAATTAGTTATTGTTCGTTGTTGTTCACGTCATTATTTTGAATACTAACTAACTGCGTGTAATTCTTGAAATAAGCAAACGATGATTTGATTGTCAACTCTTTCGTGCACGTTGTTAATATCGTATTGCCGTATTCACAAAGAGTAATTATTGTTATTAGTTTTAAGTGCGCATTGATTGAGCGTGCGCGCAGGCACTAGACGCAAGAACCTTTTTATGATATTTAGCGAGAATAAACAGCAAGCAGCCAGTCGAATTAAATTTAATGAACATTCGCCCATACCTGAATTGCGCTTTTGTTTACAGCGAAGCGAATGCGAAAGGCTAAAGACATTAGTGCAATAAAAACGAGGCGAATGTGGTGCGCGTTTGAAGTGTATCGGAGGTAGGATAAAGTCATAAAGTCGGTTAATATATTGCAATTTGTACTCGCGCGTTTCTGCCTTCTCCGCCGCCGCTGCCACCATCGCTGCCGCACTTTGTCAATTTTTGTACGGTGCAAAAAATGTGCGCTGCGTGCAATCGCCGTTTGCACTCATAACTCCACTTCACTCTGTCGAGTCTCATAGGAAATTAACACTTTTAACCGTATTTTCCACCGCGAACCGCTATTGCCATTCATTTCTCCTCTCGTGAAGCCGTAATCAAACACTCGCTATTATCAACTGAATGGAACTGAAGAGAGCACCGAATTGCAATTGCACCATTACAACAAAAACAAAATAAAGCGTTTGACTTTTGAATAAATCGAGAATTCTTCGAGCGAACGAAAGAGAAAATAAAAAGAATTAAGAATAAATTACAATAAATATCAGGACAAGAAAAAGGACAAGAGAGGAGCATCTTGTAAGGTCAGATATCATCCTGCGGGACACAATTGGAAATAATCATCAATCGTGTGGCGGCTGTCAGAGAAGCTCACTTGAGTCGGTTAGTGAGCTCGGCGGTGGCAGAGCGAATGCAATTATTATTGCTGCCAACTGCTTGCTTTGTTGTCGTTTTCTTGCATTGCAAGCGTCTTGGCCACCACCATAACCGCCCCCACGACAATGCCACAACCGTGCGCGTTATCCTTCTTCCGCACGACCGCCGCCACCAGCGCAATGTTTTATCGCGCTAACGAACACCGCGCGACATATTTATAGCTCGCCTTTTAATTTTTTAATGGCACATTACTGCTTCTTGTCTTCGCACTATATCTTGTTAATGTCTTCGCTTCCTTTGCGAATTTTTTTATTGTTTTCCTGCGCCCTACTCTCCACCGCACAGCCACAAGTTGATCAATCTTTCACTTGGCAATATTAAATTGCGTGCGCACGTCGCTTTCAAAAATTTAAACGTAATAGGTAAATTCTTCAAAATGTAATAAGCCAAAATGTCTGGGCATTAAAAATACATGAAAACTTTTCCGCTTTTCCCGAAAATGCATAAAACCGTTCACTCCGCAAGTCGTCAAACGGTGTGGACGAAGCGAGTCTAAGAGCATCACAACATTAACTTTAATGCATTCAATAAGTATGCTCGAGTGAGCGGGAATCGCGTGGAGAAATGCGTTGTGTATGTTTGTTTGTTTATTGCGTATATTTCCATCTCGCGTCGCCATCATCATTTCATGATTCGCATCAAAACTAGTTCGTCTAGCTTGCGCGCTTAGCATAATAGAATATTTCCGACTAATTATGAGACTGAGTGAAAAATGCGAAAGCTATGTAAGAATTGCATGCAATGTGTGTCTCTCCTGAGAGTGAAGTGGATCGCGTGGCGCGCGCGCATGCTTTGCGGCGAGTGGCGCGACCCCGAAATAAACGCGTAATCAGATTATGCTCGTTAAAGTTAAAAGCTTTTTAAAAAAACTTCCGCGTTTGCAGCTCTTCCACGATGGCGCGAGAAGGGGCGGCGGGGGGACGTATTTATCATAATTTAAAATCATCTCATATTCGTATTTTGTATGCGCGTAATGTTGCCGAAAATGTTTATCAACAAACACGATGCGCGCTCGAGTTAATTAAATTTTAATTTTTAATTATGCACGGTCTGATATAAAAACTGTTGAATTAGATTTAACGTAAGTGGACAATTATAAAATATTATTTTTCACGCGTTTTTCCACCGACCAAAAATTAATTGTTTTAAATAATGAATAACACTCTAAAGTATTTTCAACGTGATGAATCTATTTTTTAAATGGGAAACATCGTTAGCTGAAGTTATTTTTCCCTAAATTGTTTATCGAATTTCAAACTTTGAATTTTCCATTCATGGAAAATTAATGAAAAATTCGATATGCGGAAAACAGTATAAACGTTTTTTACGACGCACCATTCAATCATGAGATTTCGCTCAACGAAATCATTCGATCAAAGTGTCGAACACTTTACGATTTGTTTGTTTCTTGAGGTTTTTACGACTATTTTACATCTTCACACAAATTCGGCGCCCAAATATGGTGTCTAAAATTCATGAAAATTTTTACCCCCAAAACACGAGGAATTTCTTCATGAATCCACACTAAAAATAAACCACTGCCAAAAGTGTATGCAACACCATAATTAAATCGCATCATAAATCATTCAAAGTGCCCCCCTTTTTCGCCTTAACGCCAGAAAAACTCAACATCCGTTCGTTTTTTTTTTGTGTGTTTATATTGCAGAAATAGAAGACAAATATTGATTTTCTATAGAACGCTTGATAGAAATGTTGATAACTCCATTTATTTATGCGATGAACGCGTGTTTAATGAAGTGTTCAAAGCGTAACGATTAGATAATTAATATTTGCACGTGTGCAATAACGAGGCAAAAATGGACGCATTAATTATCCATGAATACGTCGAACGAAGCAAGCACAATTTGTAAACATATTCTTGCACATGTTTTCATTCAACCTCAACGCAAATATCGAAATCTTTGCAATGTTTGTGCATTGAGCATGTGTTCTTGCCTCATTGTTGCTATGCGTACCTCGTTCCTTAATATATTCACTCATAACCAGTGAATTATGCCTTCACAATTTATAAATTATTCAGGTCATCCTAAAATATCCCATAAAGTTTATGATCCAATATTTAATTACTTATGTGCACATAATGATTATAAAGTAAGTTTTCGACTTGTGATTTTTATGCTTATTTGTAAATTTATTTTCCGTGTATTTGGAAATAAAATTGGCATATTGCGCTGCCTGTGAATACGATCCGGAGATTAATTTACGAATTCTATCGCGAATGCTATTGTAAATAACAAGAACGTAATCAGCTTATTAATTAAAATGCATGTAATCGGATTGTGCCATCAGCGCGCGTGCGATGGGAATTTTTAGAATGTAATTTGACTGATTATTTTATGAGCACAAGAGAATTTCGTTATTTTCTTTTTACCAAAATACCAATTCCTTAATTTACACGGTAATGTTATCTACGCATCTGTAATGGTGTGTAATATATAAGTGTTGTATGAAACTACAACTCAATAATGACTGTACTGAATTTAACGAATAAAACTGATAAAACACAAAAAATATCAGATGTGAGGCAACCGATAGACCATCTTGTCTGGATTACCAATATTGGTTCGAATGTCTAATTGTCAACTCGTAATCATAAATGTGATAAATATCGAATGATATCGGAACGAAATATAGAAATCAAAGAGTTGCTTTCCCATTAACACATAACACATACGTAAACCTTGTTTTAATGCGTTTGTCACCTTGTATAAACCTCGTGTTTATCTTGTGTTTATCACCAGTATGAATGTGAAATTTCCTGAATAAACTTTCGATATTAGAAGTCGTTTATTTAATTTCTTAAAATTGTCATCTTTACCAAACGTATCGGTGATATTATGCATAACACAAAATAGAGTACGGCTAACAAACAGTATGGGCATTCAATTTAAATTACTTGAGCATTGTGTGATCCTGTTTCTTCTTTCGGCGTTCCGCGTTCGGCAGCACGAAATTGGAGTCAACTAATTACGAAATCTAAACTTATTTTTTAAAAATGACTACAACAATGAATGAAATAGTTTCAAAATAATAGATCAAAAATCTTTCGCAATCTGAGGTGTCTTGCGTTAAGTTGTCTTGCGTTAAGGACTATATCGAAGCAAGTTTAGCAAAGATAAAAGAATATTTATTGTTAGTACGGCATAAAGAAAACTAGTTGATCTAATAGCAATGAAAAATTAAATTCTAATAAAGACGCAAACAACAGGTAATAAAGACTGCGGTATTTAAATGATTAATTTCCAACTTAAAAGTTCTTTTATCAAACTAATCAGAACTCATAATAGGATATTAATCACCGGTTTTTATTGATAGTAAAAGCGAGTTTAGTACGCGCATCGTTGTTGGCCATGTTGGCATAAAAAGCCATTACCTGTATCATAAACAGTGATTAGTTGTCTGCGTAAATGATTGCATTAATAACATGCGAGCGTTGCATGTCAATAAACGCAATAAATATAAAGCTAGATGCTGCTATGCGCGTCTATTCTAAATGCGGTTTGGTTGTTCAATGACTGTGCGGGAGCGCATACTAAAATATGCAAAGCTTCAGCTTCGCTGCGCAAGCGACAACGGCGACGACGAAATAGATATTTCAATGACATTTCATTGAAATGCCGTTAATTTTATGTTATTGCTCATTCCTCATTGAGGCGTCATTATGATCATCGTTTGCATGCCGCAGAGAAACAGCAGGCGAACGTGCAATTCAGCGAAATTTTAGCGTTAAAGGATAATTAATGCGCGCACATATTAATGTCTTCATGTTTCGAAAACTTGCATGAGCGCTGAAAGCTAAAGCAGCGCACTTATTAACATTTACGATACGCTTGCGCGATGAAAATATTTATTTTTTATTGCGATTTTAAAAATATGAAAAATTCGCATTAGGAAAATATTAGAATTACGCACGTATAAATTTTCATCCGGCATTGGAAAATACGTTCAATGAGTGTAATGTTGTTTTTTGTCGAGTGCACAAAGAGTGGAGAGCGGTGGAAAAGTGCAAAATCCGGAAGTGATGCGCTCGTGGATGCTAGAGATTTATTTTAATTAATTGCAAATAACGCGTTGAATCTCGACTAAACTGTATTTACTAAAGTTTGTTTCGCGTACGCATACGTTATTTCAAGCCTTTCATGAATTATAAATGATGTGTTATGCATAAACATTAAAGGTTCGAAAGTTTTTTATTCTGTTATTTTCTACTGTTTCTTTTTTCTGATAGTAATGGATATTTTGAGGCAAATAATTATTTTTACCCTTAGCAAATAAAATTACTCCTTTGTTATGTGCCAATTAATTTATGATTTCGATTACTTGTTTTTTGTCCTACATATTCGCCAATTTTCTTTTGCTTCCTTCTAAATATTTTCGCTATTCTCATTCGAGCAAGTCCGAGACAAATTTATTCCGGCACAAATTTATTATAATACACTTGTACTCCATCAATCTCAACATGTGTAGTATTTCGACCAAAAATGTGTATACTTCACTTACTTCTGCTAGCTTCTTTTGTGTGTATTTGCTGGCTGGCATACAAATACACGCTTTGAATACAACCGCGTCGAGTGTGCGCATATTTTTCTTTATGAAAACATCAAATATCTTGGCGTATTTGATTATATTTGCTTTTTGAATTTTATTGACCCGCGCTTCTAGCAAAACACAAAAATTATGTTGGAATAATTCCCGTGATTCTACTTACTTCATATTGATAGGAGTATTTTTATTATTATACCACATGTTTCAAATAAATAATTCCAGGTTGCATACCTTAATCATTTCGTTGATCATGCCCCTCTTCCTTAATACATCCTGAAACAAAGTTAATTATTTATTATTTTACATGCGAAGGAAATAATTCACATCATTATCGCAACACCCTATAAATTATTTAGTCCTTAAACGAAAACACACCTAAACCACCACCGCCGTTAGAATGCTCAGTATCATCCATCATCATCCTTTATTCTTTAGTAATTTTATTTTTCATTACACGTTCTTACAACACTGTATTATTTATTATTGTGTTTGATGTATGCCCATGAAGAAAGCATGTAATCCCTTAGCTATTATTACGTATTATTTTACCGCCTTTCCAAAAAGCTTTTATTATTACACCCTCGCGAGAATTGCGCAATTTTCATTAACGTTCACTTAATTCGCTTCCGCCGAATTATTTGTCAATAAATGAATGCATCGATCAACTATTTATTGATGAGCACAAATTGAAAATTTCCGTCGAAACGCAATTAATTAGTAAACTAATAGTTATAAGCATTGCTCGTCGTGTTGTTTGCCTTGTGTTATTGCATTCGTTCATGTTTATAATGCTGTTTGAAATATTGTGCGCACAATAAAAACAAGCGTGCAACTAGCAAATGCTATAATTGCAAGCGGATCTATTACGTCAGCGATGCGTATAAAGTCAAAATAATAGGTTGATGGATAAATTGTAATAATTGAAAATATTCTATGAATAAAGTGCCATCGCTCGCGAATTATATTATATTATTAATGTCTAATAACGAAATATGCACGAAACCAAAGGCAGCGAGATGAATGTTTGCGATGAAAAGCAATTATTTAATATCATTTCGAATTGCATACGAATATTAACAGCATGTTAGCTGCTAAATTGAATACGGATGACTGACGGGTTCTCACATGTAATATCGTTGATTAGAGTGCAATTGAAGCAAATTGAATTTGACGTTCGATAAAATGAAAGTAAACCTCAAATACTCACTTGTTTAATCAACTTTATTGCTGGAGTCATATTTAAAAAGCTATCCACTTGCATTTATGAAATATTAAACAATAATTAACCCGTTACTTTGCCATTATACACAAATAAATAGGTAATGAGAAAAACGTTGACATAAATATTGTCATAGCATTAGAACAAAAATTACAGGCAAATACCACAAGTCAACCTCAATAAATTATCAATAATATTCCTACTTGTCATTTCCTCGCCTGCATATGCAAATAAAGCACCAGAGCGCAATAGCAAATTGAAAATTTTTAAATTAACACACAATAAACGATTCGCGATATGCAACAATCAGTAGTAAATTTACATTTAATTGCGCCAATGGGTATGTTGCGCGCAAAAAGTATTAATAACGACCCTGTAGAGACACGCCGATCGCTTGCATATGCATTCCGCCGCCATAGCCGCCAATACCGCCGCCGCCGTTGCCGCCACCGCTCGTTATTGTCAACATTTTAATGTCTATTTCGTGACCATCGGTCAGAGGTTTTAATTAAACCTCGTTATTTACCACTGCAGCCAGCCGACATTTTATTGCACGTACATACACCTAATGATAGAGCAAGCATACAATATGTTTGCAGTGCACAAAATGTGTAAATATTTAAAATTTTCAATAGCTCGCGCATTTTTGTTTAAACTCGCATGAAATGGAAAAATAAAAGAGTTTACCGCTATGCGTACCTTCCGTTCCGAGTGCAATTTACCTGTAAACGTCAATTTATATTTATACCACCACCCCTGCCCGTTTCCTGCTATATTTTCCGAGCCCTTATTTTAATTTTATCTGCACTGTTAACATTTTATCTTTATTACAGCCGTGTACTTCATCATATTTTATTATTTATGATCATTTGCATTCGTGTCTCGCCCGCTGTCGTGCATTTTTTATTAATAATAATTTACGTCGATTGTCGATCGAGATAGCTTCTTCGAATGGTGCAACAAAAGTTGATCGATTGATCGAGTGAGTTAATTTTTCGCGCACGAGCTGCTCGAGTGTCATCGAAATGATGAACAAGTGTCGCTTTCAACCCGATGCGAAATAATGAGCTGGAACATGTCTTGTCATACATTATAATTTCTTCTCGAGGACGAAGCGAATAAGGGGCACGTTCGGGTTTCACACACAAGCGCAAGGGGCGGCGATGCGATCGCGCATTAATGAAATATCTTTTCGCTGTTGGGATGAAATGGGTCGTCCGCATCGTCAGCGGCGTCATATTTCAATCTACGACAAGGAGGTGGAGGTCGAATTTAATTAGTGCTTTTTTATTTTTCAAGTTATTAGATACTTTGTCACGATATTGCCGTTCAAGCTTATACGTAATGAATATGTTTAATTTGCCTAATGCGGCCGCCGACTACGCGCTTTCTTTCTGTTCACTTTTTACCAACAATTAATTACACAATCGATATTTAAATTGCCATCGGCTGATAAGATCGCCGAGTGTCGTTTTCCTGATGGTTCGGCTAAATTACGTTAGATCGCAGACTCGCGACTTTGCTCTAATTAGTTATTTCATTCATTATTCAAGTCGACTCGCGGAATTAATCAAAAGCGTATTCGTTTCTTTTATTCGACTCGCGCAAAATGGAAATTCGTAAATTATTAGTCCATCTTTAAAAGTACCATAAAATGATGTTTTCATTAACCTGGAAAATAAAGTAATTTTCTGCATCTCACAAAAGCTGGGCAATTTTCCTAGAATATTATCGATTGTATCAATAGGAAACACGTAAGTAATTAACGAAGTAAAGCACATTAGCCGAGAAACTGAGTAAAATATACCTATGTGAGAAAGGCGTTCGCCGTCAATTATTTATGCAGAGCGTGGCGAGGTGCAATTGTGTGCGGCTGGAAATGGCACAATTTTCTTTTTCATTTCCATTGGCACGTTACGCCGCGTTGCGGTTTTTTGCAGCGCGATGCACACAAATGACGCGACGCGCGGCCAGGACAAAGGCATAAATAATTTTCTCGTAGTGCGCTTTGTTTCTTCTATTTCGTTTCGCGGAAGTCGCGGCAATTAACTATTAAACTATTAAAGGTTGGCGAAATGAAAATTCTAGCTCATTACGTACAACCGTTTGCCGTCTCCACCGCGACCGTATTATATACTACCGATCATAATTTATTTATGTTGGCATTTATGCGAAACCATCGATTTTTCATGCTTTTTCCACAACCGCCCCCTGCTTACCATAATAACCAAGGCAAATATGACTGATTGATTTCTGATTAATGCAAGGAATACGAACCTATCATTTTTAGCTTCGCTATTATTAAGGCGGACAAATAACCTGCGAAAAGTTAAATAATAATTTTAAACATTGCAAGCTAAATAAAATTCCCACTTGCCAGTTACCGCAAGCGCTTTCGTAGCCGCCACTGTTGGTTACACGATGTGTAAATTAATTACGCGAAGCAAACAACCGCGTAAAAGATGGACGAGGAAAAATCGCAAAACATGAAAATTGCCGGCAATTTAATGGGCGATGCGTAGATACGCAAAGGAAAAAGTTGAACGGGGTAACAAGGGGCACGCATTGCCACCGTGGCCGCCACCGCCACCGCTGCCTGAAAGATGAAAGGGGTGGTTAATTAGAACGAAAGATTAAACGCAATTTCGCACTCGCTTTTTGCTTTATGCGCGCATCTTGCTCATCGCAATATCCGCTTGTTGAAAACCTGCTAAACTCTTTCAAATGTTCATTAGAATCTTATTATTTTTTTGAAAATAAATCTCTGCGTCATGTTTTTTATGTTTAAACTAAATTGAATTCACATTTTTTTGCTTTAATATGTAATTCACGAGTTTAATTAATTTTTCACACTATTTTATTATAAAATGAAATCCAAACAAAAAGTGTATGCACCACATAAAATCATAAAATTCATTTTACGTTCCGACTTTCTGGGATATTCAATAAAATAACTCCGATAAAAAAATCTAACAACTATTTCGCCATAAAGCAATGTCGATGATGTTGATGATGATGAAACAAAAGCTGAAAATAAAAAACTAGAAAAAGTGCGAAATAAAAAACAACAACCTAATGCTAGCCGCCGTTCTGATTGACACGCATATACGGTACGCAAAGTTCTTTTGCGATATTTGTTTTTTACATGCGTGCCGCCGCCGCCCACGTATTTTTTGCCCATTTTGCTCAGCGCGCAACAATATCTATCAGTTTGATAGGATAGTGGGATTCGCACCACGAGCAAAGCACTTCAAATATTGTTATTCGTTTAGTTCGACCGAACGTAGTAGTGCGAGCGCTAGAGTAGTTTTCACCAAAGCGGAATAAACCTTCAGCCGCCCCCGCAACACATATTTTTTGCACGCTTTTTTCCAGCTGTCAATTAGTTATTGGTCTATGACAGTTTCTCATTTCACCCATAAAACTTTAGCACCTATAATGGCGTACTTGATAATTGCGAATTTTCACGTCGGAAAATACTTCAAATCTTTTCAAATTTTATACGCCCATCTAACGTACCTTTACCACCACGTTTTAATACGATTCGCAAATCGAGTTTAAAAAGCGAAGCAAATTACAATCAATAAAATGTGCAGCGAAATGAAACTTCACAAGCGCCAAATTAAGTTTGATTCGTCAACGTCACTCTTGATTAGGCAGCGATGCGTCCGGACACAATATGTAGAAGTAAGGGCGATATATATACGCCAATAATTGAATTACAAATTTTCGCGAATGAACATTTTCCGTAAATTCGCGTCCGCCGTACGCCTTCAAAAACTTTTCGCAGCGACAATTAAATCGTCTATTGTGTTAAAACAAATTAAACTTTTGGCGCGGCGCAATAATCCGCGTTATTAATTCGAATTCATTTATATTCATCTAAAATAGCATCAACGTCGACAAATATTCCACTTGCTGCGGAAAATAATGTCCATTTCAACTTTTCGTCCACTTTTTGCCGCACGACGTGTAATGTAACATGATATTTGTCAACTGCAATTGCAAAGTGTAACAATTTCTTGAGCAAAAGTTTGCGCAAAACTTTAAAACAACAACAACTGTCGCACTAATAATAGACTAAATAGACAAACATTAAGTTGGATTTTGTTAAAGTTTTGAGGAATTACGACAGGCGCGAGGGCGGCGAACAACAACGAGTTAAATAAAACTGGCAACTCCACTGACAAGTTGGGCGCGCAAGAAAAATTAAACAACATTAGTGCGATCGCATATGGGAAAGCAAGAGGAATTCAGTTAGTTGCACGGCAAATAAAACAAAAAATAAAAGGCGCGTATGCGCAGCGAGTGAAAAGTCTAAAGTAAGGCGAGAAACGAGAACTGAAATTAAATTGGAGACGACCGAACGAAGCCGAAGAAGAAAAAGCAGACGTCCAGCATGCTTCTAATCTTTCATTGCGCGAAGCGATAAAAAACATGATGAAAAACGTGCCGGCAACCCTAAGGGTGGCTTGTTTGTTGTTATTTCACCATCGTAGACGCGTGCGAGGGATTCTTCAGCCCTTTCCGCGCTGGAAGGCGCGCTGAATGCACAAGTTTCATTGGAAAACTTTTTCTTTGCGATCAGTTGTTGTTGGACCAAATAATTGACAATTTAATTAATTAATTACAATAGTTCGACGTGTTACTCATGTAAAATCCGTTCGGACGAAATTAGTTTGACAAATAGAGTTTAATTTACTTGTGATTGATTTTAATTTCTTATACGCTAAGGCTTGAATGTCAAGATGGCAAGTCTGCCCATCAAGAAACTGCATAGAAATTCCACACACTCATGAAGCAATTGCAATATACGGCGAAGAGCAAGAAATAAGCGTCAGAAGTCCATTTCGAGTTAGCATTAAGTTAAGTTCTTGGTCCGCCAAACGTCGCGACGGCGAAATGAGAGCAAAGCACATGTTGCATCATTACATTCGCCACAGATATGTGCGGAAATCATCGGAGGTTTTGCGCAAGGCAACGCGACGATTGCATTTAGTCCGAGCGCACAACGTGGCATGCATTCAAGTTGATCAAAGTCGCGCGCTGCAATAAGCTTCAGACGCGAACTGTCTGTCCACAATGACCGCCAGCGAGTTTCACGCGATGATAACAAAGGCGTTGCATGCGCGTGGCGAGATCTGGAACGCAATTTAGTGTACAGTTGATGATAAGCGCATTTATTTTCTTGTTTCGCATATGTGCACAAAAAGCTTAATTTTCTGCGCTCCATTGTGTTTCGGAAAATGAAAGTTTCTCCTTATTAAACAATTTCATTTTGTTGTTCCGTGATTTCAATAAAATTATTTACTCGTCAAGAAATTCGTACGTAATTGAGTGGCAAGATTTAATTTAATCATAAAGTTAGCATGAATTTAATTTCTTCCTGAATGAATTAATTCGTTTCTGACAATATGTATAATTCTATTTGATATTTTCTTCAAGTATATACATATATTTGTTTGGAATTATTTTCCTATATATTTTCCAACCATCTGTGATCTATTGAGTGGCATGACAATCTAAATAGAATTTTAAAACCTCTTTAAAGGTAATGCAATGTTCACAGTGCATGTGAAAACCTTGAAAATACGTTGGAATTTATAACAATGCGCGAATAAGAAAGACGCTACCTGGGAATTTGACACACGAGTGGCCAGTAATAATCAGTGCGAATCCATACAACATGATGACATATGATCCTCAAGAGGTGAATATAATACAGCTTCAGTTTGAATTAAAAACTTGCCTCTTGTGTATTATATCACTATTGGTTTGCTGACCGCATTGCAGAAATCATTCAAGTGAAAAATGCAAAAATATTTGACCATCTGTCATTTCATTGTCGTGCAATGCAATGCCAAACATTAAACTAATCTTTTGTGATGCCAAATTCCTCAATTTTAAGTAAATGGAAAATTGAAATTTTCTATTTTACGTCTCCCATAAAAGCACGAAAATCATCGTAATTTTTAAATTATTGATCTAATTAATCACGGGCGCTGAATGTAAAGTCAATTATGAGTGAAATTGAAATCGAACCCCAATCGTGCGCATGACACTCCCCGATGTAATCACGAAATCATGTAATAATCCGATGATATATTTATTGTTGGCCGCAAACGTGTGCGTCGCATAACAATAATGATAATGAATCTGGCGTTGCCGCCTCTCGGTGCTCAGAGCGCTTGATTATCATATTATGATTAACTTTTGTTTGCGATTAATTGGGCATTGTGTATGCAATTAATTGAATTGCATTATGCACTCAGTGCATCAGTGTGTCTGTCTGTGTGTTATTACGTGTTAATGTTGCTGATCGCCAAGCATTGCTATTCGGCCACACGTAGTAAGCCAACCGAGTAAACAATCAAATTGCAAATTAGGATGCATAATTTCATGGCCAAAGAAGAAAAACTTGACGAAAAGTGAAAACAAGAATAAGATTAGCTTAACGATAAAATAATATTTTCTTTTAATAAGAAAAACGTCGCATCCTTCTCTGAAAGGATAAATTTTCGCGATAATATTTTGCAAATAAACTTTTTTATGCGCAAGAAAAGCTTTCAATTACCATAAATATTTAGAAAATCAAATTTTACTTTACGTCTGAACAAAACAAACTTCTAAACTTGTGAGACAATCGATCATTTAAGATATTTATTCATTAACGATCAAGATCATCAAGTGCGTCAAAAACTAATTAAAATGTTCCAGACGATAATGAAACAAAATATGCATCACGAGGAAAAACGAGGAGTGAAAGCAAAAACCGTATATGAATTGCCAATTAGAAGGCAGGAAAAAAAACGTGATGAACGGAATTCTCAAATGTCTCTGTCTTCCACTTTAAGTAGTAATTAAATTAGGCGCGTATTTGAAAAATTGCTTGTTGAAAAATGACGACTGTAATACGCGGACGCTTGCTTGTTATTTTTTAATTAAAAGCGTAATTTAAAAACAATTAAAACTCGTTTATCCTAATATTCTCGTTTTTTAATTATTTCGCGTTCATATTTTCCGTTGGCGCTTTTCTCCCCTTTTGGTTCTCACCATTCAGTGTGGCGCTTAGCGAAAGAAAACAAATGACCTTTTGTATGCGAATTACGTTTGATAAAATGCCGAGTCGATTAAAATGTGAAACAAACGAAACTTGCAAGTAATTAAGCGAAATTCATTTTAAAAATTCCAAAATCCAAACCTACCAATGATTGACGATCTCTTCTTTCAATTTCACGATGGGAAGTTTTCCTGAAACAAAAACGAGAACAAAGATTTAGTTTAATTGATGAGTTTAATATTTAAACTTTGAAGTTTGCAACATAAACATGAATTAGTTGCATGGCTAATACTGCGTTAAATTTGATGCAATTTTACTCTTGAGCTGCGAGTTTGTGAGTGTTAAACTGTTACGAAAACTACCACTGCATAGTTGCTTCTTCAAGAGCGGCGTCTCGGACTTGGTGTACTCTTTGACAGTAGTTTTCAACGCTTTGCGCGCACTTGCTTCTTGTGCAAGTCATTAAGTCGTGAATAAATTCGGCGAAAAGTGCTATCAACTTCCTAAATATACAGCAAACAAACAAGCAGCGCGAGCATCCAAACTTTGTGCGCACATTTGCATCAAACAACAAACAGCGTTTACTGTACTTTTCGACATGAACAACTTGAAACACCGAATTATTATTACACTCGTACTAATTTACCGTCATCGTCTTCGTCAGTTTCTTCTGATTCATCATCAAAGCATATGTAAGTAATCATCAAGCGTCATCAGGCGCAACCGCCGCGCCGCACCGGTAATGAAATGCATGATTTCGGTGAGTTTTGATGGAATAACACGCCGGACTTTATATTATGCATTGTTCCAACAAGCGCTCCAAACGCCTTTTTTCCCACTATTGTCAGCGTGTCTACACTCGCTTCGAAAAAGTTCAGTTTCTCCATTCATTTGCGCAATGATTTCGCCGTTCTTGGTCATTATTCTTCCACTCTTCAAGAGCTTGTTAACAGGTTATTTACTTCAAATTGCCTCGAAATTGTTTTCCTGCTTGTTCGGTTACACACAAGAAAAATTATGTCTAATATTATTTGCAGTGCCATAAAATTCATAAAATTTCAAAACTACAGCAAACATTTGCCGATTGAATAAACGCGCGAGAACATGGTAATTAGGCCGGCGAAAAATTATTATTATTAACGATACGATGCGTTGCGTTGGGATTAGCTAATTAGAAAATGTTTCAATTTCAAGCCGGCTCGCTTCGCATGCAACGTCCCTCAAACTTCTATTAATAATACTCTCACTCTGATCTCGTTCGCAATTCACTTTAGGGACGCGAACGGAGGCGGCACGAATGGCGATGGCAATGGCGGCATTTTGCTTTTTGCATGCCGGACGCATACGAATGCGCGCCGTCCAACAACTTTCCTCCCTTCCTGGATTACAACATACGCGCGAGGCAGCAAGCAAGGAACACGCGCACGAAATGTGCGTGAGCTGTGCAGCAGTAGTACCGCAACGGAATACCATAATGATGATGTTTTTGCTTCGACCCAAAGGTCCTTTTTCCTCATCAAAATTTAATAACTCACTCACACACCACGCAGCGAGCGAGTGAACGCGCGCACGCAAGGCCAATTAGGTTATCCTTTAAAACGCACGCGGACTACAATCCGCCGGCAATAAATATTTGAGAAAAGAGATTAAAACGCATAAAATGCGCCGCGCGTTGATTAAAAGTCTTGTCGCGTCGCGCAGATTTGCAATCTCTTTCGAATGGAATTGATATCGCCAAAGTTTTTAATCTATTATTAAATCCAATTAAGCGAGGGCACAACCTCATCAACTTTCTCGTTTGATGGCAAACGCGCGCCGGAAAACGAGCAAAACGAAAGAATTCGCCAAGTGCCCAATTTTTCGTTTTTCATTCACTTTGGAAGTTTACCTCGCTTCACTACTCTCTTCTCTCCTATTTCAATCGAAACGGCGTGCGCGGCGGCGGCGGCGGAGTCGGCGAGCAGAGGAGAGGCGAGGAAAAGAGACGAGAGCCAAAGTTGGAAATCTATTTTGTTGAAGCGAGAGATTATGAATGCTGACGCTAAGATTCTAAATTTAAATTTCCCAAATTCTTGTCAACAGTTGAGTGACATGGAAGCCGAGGCGAAGTGAATGAAAGAATGAATGAGGAAGACAATGAATTAATTACAGAGAAGAAAAAGACGACGACGGAAACCGCGCCGTGTAATCGTATTAACTTCTTCCGAGATTTAATAACTTTTCATAATCAAAAAATTATACAAAGTGTTTAATAATTTAATCGTCTAATCTTGCTACCGCATGCTCAATTTTTTTCCTCTCGAATTAAATTCAATAACATTGCCAAGCAGCGCTACCGAATTTAGTGTCTTTGATATTGATACTGAAATAGAAACGAGTTGATCCCAAAATTGAGCGTATTGAACAATTAATGAACTCCTTTCGAACTCAATTGAGTCGAATAATAGCGGGCAACCGAAGGTCCTCGAATTGAATAGAGCAATCATTGAATGCATCATACAACAAACTTCAGCTCCACTAACCACAAATATATCCGTACAGTAATCTGTTTTATCAACTTCCTGTCTTATCACAACTCGACAGACATTAAGTACCTAAGTATTAAACATGATATTAATATTAAATTCTTAATTGCGTCCATGTCGAACATATTTTATGAAAAATATGGCTGTAAAATCTTATTGCAAAGAAAATATTTTCTAAGCGAAAGTAAACGTGCCGCACGACAAGGGAAATAATGAAAGTTGATTTAATTACGCTAATTAAGACGCAAAATGCAAATTGCGACACGTGGTTGACTTGTTAGCGTGTAACAATTAACCGGCGGTGGTGTGCGCGCAAGGGTTGCTACCGCCGCCGCCGTCGCCGCACGCCACGCCGCCAGTGCCTAAAGTGCCACCCTATTGTTGAATAAGGGGTGGCAGAGAGGCAACCAGCGTCTTTGAATATGTATTGTTCCATCATCCCGAATAAACAAAACGAAGGTGCGCAAGCGCGTGCGAATTTCCCTTACCTTGTTTTCGAGTGCATGGAAATTTCTTGCGAATTAAACCCAATTTAAATCTTGTTTAATTTGCTCAAAAAATCACAACGCCGAATTTCGAGGAATGATTTGCTTGTTTGCGAAATTTACTTGCGATTCAAATATTTTCCACGCTTCTTCCTGCCTTCATCATCTCCCACGAGTCGAATGGATATTGATTTATTAACTAACAACATTTCGCATGAATTCGAAATTCAATCTGTTATTATTCCAAGTCAGGAGTGCCTGCTCGTCTTCTTAAAAAAGACACAATGTAAATGCTCATTGAATTTCTTGCCCGCTTTTTGTGCGTTTTGTTTATCTAGTTCATTCAATCGCGTATAATTTGACTGATTAAATATTTAATAAACAAATACATAATGTGCGAAGAATTCGCTATTTTTCATATAATCGAAAATCATTTTTGCAAAGTGTTTTTCTCCAATTTGCTTCCGAATAAATACGCGCGCGCCCCCCGAGTCGGTGACTCAAGCGGAAAGCGGAAAAAAGCAGCGTTCTCTCTATGCAACGCGAGGACGCCAGGAGGATATTTGGAATGTAAAAGCAACCGAAAAAAATATATATGTATAACGGCACGAGTAACTTCGTTTGATGCGTATTTGTTTCCGTTTTTTCGCTCGTTCCCGTTTTATCCCATTTTCGTTTTTCAGGAAGCGAGTATGCATAGTTTTCCAAGCCTTTGCTGTCAGATTATACTCACACATACAAAGTGTTCGTTTAAGGTATAATTAAAAAAATTATAATTAACTTGAAAACTTGCTAAATTAAGTTTTCCGTCAAACAATTCCGAGGATAACCGTAAATGAAAATGTTAAATTATTTAATCTTAAGCTCATCCTTCATTACCCGCAATCCAACAATTTCTTCGCTAAGCTAATGTCTTACTTTATAACAATTAGCCAATTTTCAAAAGTTTCGAGTGCAAAGCAAATAAACAAATACAAAAGAAAAATATTTAAAACACTTCGTATGATTGCACATGTGTTTTCACATGTGAGCATTTGTAAACGCGATAATACGAGCGTGTAGTGAGTGGAAAATGGTAGGAAAACAAACCGTTTTGCGTGCCATCGACGCACGTAAATGCAACGCGACGCCGCCGCCGACGGCTTGTGCTCACTGTAGCCGCCTCCGCTGCCGCCAGCGTACCTACATACGCACGTGTATAGTATTACGAAACGCGTGCTCTCTGTCTCTCGTTCAATCCGTTCACCTATTATTTTTTGCTACTTCGTTTTCGAAACAGATCGCACTTTTTCCTTCTCGCATGTTACGCACAAACACGCTTTTTGAATTTGACCAGCAACATTTGCGTTTCACGACTTATTAGCGCTGGCGCAAATAATTGGATAATAATATTTCACTCCTACGAAATAAAAAAAGCAATGGCGAAAATATTGAGTAACTGTATGAAATAATGTTAAAAGTGTAAACGAGCTGCTGCTTTTTTTTGTTCAAAAAAAAAAGACGAGACGAATTTGATATGCTAATGATAAATGAACGATGCATTATAGCGTCACGTTCCCTTGTTCCCGGCTTTTGGTTGAAACTCTTTAGTGGAGTTTTCAATAAGGGCGGAAGCAAGTCCCTTTGGGGAATTCAATACGTCGAAGGGAAGCACAAGAGAGGCTCCGAATTCTGACTAGCTTGCCAAAATTTAAATTTCCCTAACAAACGTCTCTCAGTGTACGTACGTACACACATCTCTTTATCTGCCAGGCTATTCCAAAATATCCGAGGAATAGTTGTGAGAATTTTAATTAAATTTCGCAATTTATTTGAGTAGATTAATGAATAGTAACAAAAATAGACTTGAAATACAATTTGCATAATAATAATTGAAAAGTTCGCACATTCAAGTAATTTGAATAATACGGACACGTACGCATATTTGCAATGTTTGGATGCGCTTTTAATTAAACAGCGTCCGGCAATTAAAAGTTGATATTATTTTGAGCGTTTCGAGGGTAAAAACAAAACATGTGCCACCACCGCTGCCATTGCCATCGCCATCGGCGTCAACAACAATAATGCCCACCTCCGAATCGAAAACAATCGATGCAACAACCCCAACAACCCTGCACTTAATTCAATGCATATTAATTGAAAAATAACTTTTAATTATGACAATCTATTGAACCATTAAATTTTGATAATGAGCATCGCGTTCGCATTAAACGAAAGTCAGTAATAACATGCCTTCTTTATTGCTTGTAGCTGCTTTGACCTTTTTATATAAATTTCGAATTCAAATTAACCTCAATTATTCAGGTCACTCTCTGTACGCGGCCAGCGAGTGCTACGAGTGCTAACTTTTAACTAAATAAAAGTTTTGATGGTGGCGCGCTTCAGAAATTCAAGCAGAAAAAAAACAACAACACTAGAAATGTGCGCGCGTGTCGCGAAAATAGCAAAAAAATCCATGTGTGTTGGGCTCGAATTCAATTCGGATTCTGGAAACGCGCGAAACGAGCGCAAAGTAAAACTTTGCATTTTTTTGCCATAGTGCTTTTTCTATAGCTTCGCCGAAAATTTTTCAATCCGTAAATTCAATAACGTTTTTTGCTAAAGTTTATCCGGTCTGTTTATTATTTTTTAGTTTTTCAATAAAATGATGAATGTGTTCTAAAATTGAATACTTTGATGTTCCTGGAAACGTTATTTTACGATATAAGGACGACGTGAAGGGAATCTTTCGTATTAGGCGAAGAAATACTGCGTAATAAACTTATGAATTATTTCCGTTAAACCCTATCTTGGTTGGCTACACGTCCATTAATAAGTATTGATTTCCATTACACATATGGAAAGTTGAAAATTGGGGTGAATGACTTTTTCGGGGGAGTAGGGGTTGGGGGGGCCTAGCTGCATAGAAATTCGCCTACTGCTGTAAATTTCAAGATTTCGACAATCCGACGTCTCTTGCGCTTTTGAGAAATTTATGTCGTTATGCCGGCAACGACGATGGCAGTGACGGTGGTGGTGGTGGCGGCGGCACATGCGAATAAATGCACCCTAAGCAGGTCCTGACTAGCAAAATTCCGTTCGACTGCCGCGTATGCTTTCAAATATTTGGCAAATAAATCAAACATTTATTTTATTCGTATTTATATAAATTTAAATATTTCGCCAATAAATTCATTAAATTCAGCGACAGCGCGCGCGCATACACAAATTGGGTCACGTTTATCAAGAAACGGGAACGCGCGCGTGCACTCGAAGTTATTCCCGTGGAAATTCAGTGTGTACCGAGGAAGGCAAACCCGCAATGTGTACAGTACGCGAGTTGCTTATTATTGCAAAAGGTGGTGAAGCGTCGTAATCATCGTCGTCTTTACTCGACTCGTCGTTTTGTATCCGCGCGCATCTTCATCGTCCATCGTTTATCCATTGAAGCGAACAAGACTTCGTATTAATCATGAAAGCAAGAGCGCGCCGAGTAATCGATTAGCCTCGATTGCTCGTTAATTGTTAATTTCACGAATTTTCTCGAACGATCTTCCGCGAACTATCATCATCATCATCATCATAGCCATCATCTTGTAATCTTTAACTGAGAATATCAGCAAAAGTGGTTTTCCGCTCAAATCTTCACGAAGTTAATAAATTTCTAATTGAGTAAGCAGCTAACAAATACCCCTAATTTTTTTAAAAATAAAATTACTTTATGCACTCTATGCAACTGATTAATTATTTGCCACTTTTGTCAATTAAAAAACTGTATTGAATAAAAAGCTCATGAAATTCAATAACGTAGTTTAATTATTAATAATTCACTTCATAAAGTTATAAATTCCAACTTTTATCAAATACCGTAAAATCGAGTTCACAGTAAAAATAAATTAATAATCGAATAATGAAAATTCGAATTCAACTGTCGCATTGTGCACACCATTCTAGGTAATCGCATAATTAATTCGTGCATTTCCGTCGGCGTTTGTACTAGACGTTACAAATGCTCTAATAAATGATAGCGACGGATAAAATATTAAAATTTTAATTAAGCATTAATACATTTATGCAGCACTAATGAGAGATTAGGGTTGACACTTACAACTGCATGCGCTTTTGTGCATCGCACATGTGTTCATTGTCATCGTGAAATCTAATGCTTCCTCATGCTCATGTAATTGCATAATTAAATAAACAATTGCTCATTTCGACGATTCTGCATTAATAATCTAAAAGATATATTTAAAACATTTCTCTTATTTCAAATTTTTCATATGTTTTATCCGCGCTGGAAAAAAAATAAACCCTTTTATTTTTCGTCAAGTCCGAAATACCATTTGATTATTGGCAGGTGCATTAAATTGAGTTTAAATCAATGTCAACGCACGTCAATTGCAAATACGCGCACGTATAATCAATGGATTTGAGTGACAACATAAAGCCAATTGAGCTGACTCACGGCCACTCATTCACTCACAATAAACTGAAATTGAAATTGAAATTCTTTCATCACTTATTTCAGCAGCGCGCGCGTAATGAAATCGCACCCGGCGTGGCAGCGGTAACGACGATAGCGACGCGTCAAAAATCAAAAGCCTGAAAGCAACAAGTTAACTAGTAACTAATCTGCCAACTAATTTAACACGGCCGTTTGAGCAAGAGCAACACACCAAGCGAATGAAGAAGATTCGCAATGGCGCAATGAATTCCGCCACTCGTGCCTACATTATGCATGTGAATAGCGACGAGAAACAAAGATATTACACTCGTGCTGGCAAAGTCGTATGGGGGTGGATGAAAATCATGATGATACACACATATTCATATTCCTATTCAGCAAACAACCCCATCAACCATCCTAGGAATCGCAAGTTTTGTACGCTCTTTGAATGTGACAAGCGAGAGAAGCGCGCAAGTTCTTAATAGAATGAAAATTTGTTCTTCTCATCGAATAAACGCCCAAGTAACGAACGCAGAGCTTTGCACCATCCATATTTATACAAAGCGTTTCACGCACACGCAATCAACAAAATAAATTTTTAAAATCATCTACCAAACGGAAAATTAATTCGCATCAAACTCAAGCCCAAACAAATCTTAAATTCTTTTAAATTTGTCGAAACATTTAGTGGAATAGAAAATAGTATTAAACAAGTATGCGATGCTCACTTAACTCTTGTCTAACTTCCGGTTTCTCAACACGACTGAAACGCGAAAACTAAGGTTTTCACTCGCGACGAAACGCGAACGTTCATTCTATTAGAAGGCAATTAACGACATGCCTGCCACAAGCATGATTAACCCTTCACTTTGCATGATGCAAATTTACAACTTACTTTCATCTCTACGACTAGCGGCGCGGATTACATTATAATACATAAATTACGCATGCGCGTGTAATTAATCGGGCGGGGTGCTAATAATATTTAATCACAACGTTGCTTTATTCGCGATGCGACCGACAAACAGCAAACACACAATTTGCAAGTCGCAGCGAGCGAAATACACCACCACCACGCCGCCATTAAATAAATCAAATGAATTGATTGCGCATTTTGCACATGTTTAACGCCAAACTACCCCATCGTGCTCGCGCACGCGTTCAATTAGCAAAAGTGAATTTATTTCGACATGTCCATCGGCCGACTGAACTGGACTGGGCTGGGTTGGGCTGGGTTGCTCTCCCCCGCACCGCAATTTGCATTTTCATCTATTAATACGCCGTTAATGCGTCCCGAACGCGTATTATTTATTTCCGATTGATGTGATTCGAACAGGTAGAGAGATGTTTATTATTATTGAATGTGTTTTAAACGCGCCAAATTTCGACCAAGAAGGATGCGACGTGTGTGACGATTGTATTTGAATAAATAACAGAGTTAATTAACGCAGGGTAGCACTTTGTGCGCGGGGCGATGCAAACATTGCTCGGCTTTTGAATATGCCATTGGATTGAGTTAGGAAACCATGAATCGAGAGGCTGATACAAAAAGCAATCAATCCGTAATGTACATGAATGTGCACTGCATAATGCCGAGCGAACAAATGAACGAGATACGCATTTGTAAGCATTAAATAGCAAAATACATTACCATTACCAATTGGTGTTTTGCATTTAATTTCAATGATAAATAAATTTAAGATTTAAAATAGCCGTGCGTTTTTGGTCGAAAATTTCACATTTCCTATTTGGCAAGTCAATTAATTTGAATGGTAATAGATGGTTAATTTTCCCGCTAGTGGATAACTATATTTAATCGCCATTCAAACTTGCAATTGTGCGATAAGCGCGCAATTTCCATCCGCTGCGGTGTCCTTGGGCAATGACAGCCCGTTAATTAATATTGCATTTGTTATGTTATAATTATATGCTTGCACGCTGCGCTGCACGGGCGTGCGATGAGATGAAAATGAAATCTACCTGCATTCGGGAGTATTTGACCATTGCTGCCGCCTACATTCCTGCCGGGCGTGATAGTGCACATACATGTTAAGTCAGCTTATCTATGAACTCTAAAGCGGTGGCGGCGGCAGCAGCGGCAGCCGGCCTATTCAAGTAGTACGTCACTTCACTTGTTGGCGCATCATGAGTGAACTCCCCATATCGAATCCTGCATTAAATTTAATTTCTAGAATGAAATATCAAAATTGATATTTGCAGATAGCTTTATCCCGATATTGAATTTTCCACTATCTGTCAGTAATTTATTATAATTAAATATCATTAATTGCAATCAAGCCCGAGGTTATTTTAAAAATAATTCGTTTAAAAACTAATGTTGATAGAACAGTACGATAAATGATGTTTGGAATATAAACAATCCCTGCATGCACAAACATAGAAAAGTATATGCATGATTACGCAATGCAGAAAATTAATTAGAAATTATATGAGTCAACATGGATATAAACTTTCTCGGAATGATGCAACCCATCCACCTGTGCGCACTCGCTCCTCTGCGTGCAATGACGGTGTCAGCGCTTGCTCGTCTTTTCCCCTTGTGTGCGTCTGTCTAGTAGAACGAGAGTTTGTTAGCATTAGCTAATTTCGCTAATTGCAAAACGCAACTAATTGCTAATTAATATTTGCCGACTTTTCATCGTACACACGAGTGTTAAATGTGAAAGTTTAAATTGAATTATAAATTGCAATTGCAAACAGAAATAAAGCCAACTCTTCATGCAAAAAAATCTGTAGTTTGCTCACCAATTTTACACAAATCTTCATTTGATACCAAAACTCGGAAATGATATAATAATATTTAAAATTTAATAAATCATATTAAATTTTCATACTATTATTAAAAATTATAATTAATAAATTTTAATAAATAAATCAACGCAAAAAGTTAATTAATATTCGCCGAATAAATAAATATGTCAGCTAAATTGGCAAACTTGTTATTATTTACACGCTAATTAAACAAACGAATGAATGAATGAATGAATGGACGAAACGCAACGGATGGCAAACTTGTAAAAAATTAATTGATTCTCTCAATTAGCCCGTGGCGCATACAGAACTAAATTGAAGAATGAATGTGTTTTCAATTCAAATAACGTCGAAATAAGGCAATTTGAGCACATCATAAATTCTTCTTTGTCTTCTTTGATGATATAATAACATAGCCAGCAGCTTCAATGTGCACATTTGCAATCCGCACGTGCATTGCAAGCGTGTGTCCAACCCTTAGACTAGCTTGCGCCCCGAGCAGTGTACAAATGTTCAATTATTAGCCCTCCGAATAACGTGAACAACCCCTCCATTCATTAATGATATAAAATATAAATTCAGCGACCATTCCTTATAAACTATAAATTTTTAAAAAATAACAAACTCAAACACTTGGTATTGAAAATAGGGGTTATTTATTTATTTATTTTCATTAAACTATTGCAATATTTGATGATTGCAATGCCAGTGGGCAATAGAGTTCAAACAACAGCACTTTCATCAAATTGTTTTTGCTTGATTTTTGAGCATCGAGCGCGTTGCCATTGTGCATTAGAACTATTTCATGGAATTTGTCACTCGCACATGAAATAATAAAAGTTGTTAAAAGCACAACATCGAAATTGCATTTGCGCTTATTTATTAAAAGTCACCGTCATGACATACATGACGACGGCTTAATATTCAATTTATTGAACGATCAGAAAGCGCCATATTTCGATACTATCATAAATTGCGTCATATTAAATATTGCAAATGCATGTTGAAAATAATATCGCCGACCGATAGCAATTTGACGCTTTGTTGCGCTGATGGGGCGGGGGCGGCGGTAGAGGGAAAGCTGGAGGCAGGCAGTATGAGTGGATGCATCGCATAAGATAATAGCACTTTGATTAGCTGGGGAAGGGAATCCCAATCGAATTGGACGCTGCACTCGCGCTCGTCATTGACTTGAAGGCAAGTGCAGTTCACGTGAAATTGCTCTCGCTGATCAAGAGATTTACCCCCCTAGAACTAGATCCACCAAGTCAGCTCATACTTGTACGAAGTTATCGGAACGTAATTGACTATGAGCAAAGTAACGAACAATATCTTATCATAATGTAACTTCAATTTTCTTTGTCGATAAGATACTTTTTCGTGTTCGCTATTTTCATTCGAAATTTCATGTGTGTAGAAATTTCATCTTCGAAAATGTATAGAGCGTGTAATTGATATTTAATAAATGAAGTCGCAGTTAAAATATTATTTATGATCATCCATAGATGGCAAAGCTAATCTGGAGTTTGTCTAAGCTGCCTCCATCAGCAGTATTCAGTTCGCAGAGCGGTTCGCGCGCGCCGCCTCCACGGATAATGCGATTATTGCAATTGTAACAAATTGCGAAGCGACGCGACGCCCGGCCAGTCAGCAATGAATTATTATTACTATAATATGTCATAATAATCGAGCGTGTACGAGCGAGTCGGCCAGTCGCAGCCGCCATTATTATACAATGTACTAGTCTGCTGCCATGCAATACGAATATGTGCATAACGCATACGTATTGAGTTGAGGGCATCATAAATTTTGACAAATAGTCGTATGCTTATTGTATGCATATGCGAATGCAGTGCACACATGCGATAATATCGCGACGCAAAGCTTCGTGCATAGATGGATAGAGATTTCGCGGCGGCAAGCGCGACTCACGGGGGGCCTCGGACTGGCTGATAGGGCAAAAGGGATGAACACCACACCATCAAACGCGACCAGCCCCAATATAGCATATGTCCAAGTGTTGTCCATACTCTATAACTCTCTGTCAAACGATGAGTACGAATCTGTGTACGCGAATGCATGAACATTCATCTCAACCAAAATGCATTCCGACGAACGCATACCGGACATAACATCGTATACTACTTAAACTTTGTAAGCAACAACTAATACTGATAGAATTAGGAAATTTACTTTAATATCAATAAACTATTTAGCTCCAAAGTTCGTGAAAAACATTTTGACATCTTTAAATTTAATACACGTCATATTCAAAACTAAAATTGCAATTCCATGCAAATTACTGACAGTTATCGTGCAATATTATACACTTAAACAATTACCCTCATCATATTACGTTCGTCGGACGAAGGCGGCGTGCAAATAGCATAATAATCTAATTTAGGCAAATTATTGTTACATGAAAATAATCTGCGATTATATGTAACTGATAGAGCAAAACAGTTCGTATTGCGAACGGCGATTGCAATTCGCAGCTAACGATGTTTGTGAATAAAATGGAGAATAATGCAGATAACTGTAATGCATGCATGCATCTGAGTGGCATATCGGGGTAGCTTGTACTGTATGGACCCCTTAATTACGCAGCCAACTTACTCGCGAAGAGAACTTGTGAAGAGTCATTATTGTGCTACTTATTATTATACGAGCTTACGTGGTACAGTCAACGCCCATTAGGCAGCTAGTAATTAGTTCGCAACGCAAGACTCGCGAATTAGTGCTGTCCAACTGTACGTTGTATATTGATATAGCGCATTACGAAAATTCATCTTCGCCATTGTACAGCGAGTGCGATTCATGTGCATTTATTCCGAGTGCAAATGGTGACGGCAAAACACTTGGAGGCGGCTGCCTAGAGAATTATTGCATTAGCACAAGTCATGAAACAAACACAATATGCTAGGAATAATTTCCACCTCTTTTGTTCGCTTAAAGAATAATTTGACTTGGATGATACACATAAGGAATGCATTTAAAAAATAACATACATTTTTCATGTTTACCCTTAAATTTAATTTTCCGCATACGCATTGAATCAGTAAACCAATCAGATTTGTGTTTATTAACATTGTCTAGCACATGGACACGACAAACAACCACAACTCGAACATGTCTGTAACCGTTAGACATATGCCTTCGCGCCCAACAAGCCTAATCAGGATGCTGTTATCTATCGATAAACCATGTATTGATTGCTTCTTGGCATGCATACGCTAATAATGTTACTCCTGAAATTCGATTGCTCCACTAACTGCTAGCTGCGCCTCCTGCATATATGCAGCAGCAGCTCATTTATCAGTTATCAAAGCTCAAAATAATTAATACATTCACAGCGCAACCCATTGTCAGACGGGGTGTGCAATTGATAAGGAAATTATTAAACGTATCTAACCTGCAAACTGACAGTGATATCACCGTTCAAATAACTCAATTATTATGACGCATTATATGCCGAAACATATTCGGAGACAAGAGTACTTAAAACATCAAATGTCATTTTTAAATTAATGAAAAGTACTCAATGTTCTTTACCTTGGCAAATTTTGCACAAAGTAGCAAAACGCCCGAAACTTTGTTTTAAGTAGTTCTAAGTAAGAGCGCGTAATAAGCGAAGCGCAATGCAAAACGACTACAAAAAGAAAGTCGATGTAAACTAGCACTGAATTATAGAACGCACAACTGAAGACGTAAAGAAGAAGAAGAAGGAGCCAAAGAAAGAAGCAAAGTGGAGTTCTTTACTCTGTGCGGTTTTACCTTTTCCCTATGTTTATCTTGATAGAAACGTAAAAGTGCATTGCATTCATACTTGAATAATGAGCATGAAATTGCTGCAAATGTAAACTTTTACTGAAATGCACCTTCTATAAGCAAACTTTCCATTAGGTAAAGTTACTTTCAAAGTTTACCAATTCTTCTTCATGTACGTAAACTGCGAACGTATCATCATGTACTACAACATGCTTACGTACACGATACGGCGCGCGCGAACGAGGAGGAAGTATAAGTCAATTTTTGACGCAGATGATAACAGAACAGACATCAAATGCAACACATCGCTCGTGTGCTAAACTCTAAAAAATTGATAAAACATAGTGCCACGCGCTCTTAGGATAATCGCATTTTCCCCAACGACACGCTCATGTTTCAGCGCGGGCGAGAGGACGACGGATGTGAGCTCATCTATCGTTTTGCGCGCCGCGCGCGGCTGTAGAACTCAACTCAATTGGGACAAAATGCATTTCCGGATGATGCTGAAGCTATTCTTCCGGCCGGGCGTGTGTGTATCGCTGCCGTTGTCGCTTGCTTTCTTTAGAGATACGCGTGCGAGAGCCAAGAACCATTTGCGTCAGCGAACGCAAGAAAGCTTTGAGAAATTGATCGGAAAAGCAAGCAAGCAAGCAAGCAGGCAAACAGGCATCATATGTGCTCATCTCTCGCCTCCTATCGTGTTGCCTTTGCTTTTAGCGTATGCATACATTTCCGATGAGAGCCATTGTTGACCGTGTCAATAGACTCAAGGGAAACTCCAACACGAAATGATACCGCTAATCATATAAACATCGTATGACATTATAATTCATTTTCACGACTTATCGAATGAACGTATCAAGGCTATTGATAAAACTTTGCGAAAACCTTGTGCTCATAAATAATGAACGGTAGCTTTAGTGCGAAATTACGGGCGTATAATAGGTGAAAGGGGTGTATTCATAGCAAGGGTACATCGGAGATGTCTTGACGCTCGTAAAGCCTTCGAGCAAACGCAGCGGAAAGGTGCTCAAGAAGCAAAGGTAGCGAGGCAAAGTTCAGGCAGCGAACGTAAACCGTGGTGCGCCGCCAAGTTTCGTGCATAGCTAAGACAGGAGACGGCCTCGCCTGGCTTGCGGCTTGCACCACATTGCCGCCATCGCAGCCGCCACTACTGTCGGTTAATTATTAACAAGCCGCGATTATTAACCGCAAAACGCAGCCGAAAATCCAGCCAGCAGCCAGTCAATAGTTACACAGTTACGGGCCTTAAGATAAACTTTATGTTTATTGTAATTTGGGTCAAATTACTATACGTTCTAAACAAAAGACGCCCAACATTGTGGCAAAATTAATCTCTAAATAAAATTTTATTTCGAATAATCTTCACTCTTTCATCGAGCTTGTAAACCAAGTGTATTTTTAAACCTATCACTACGATCTCAAGGGTGGAAAACATGGTAAAACTCTGATTAAACAGATAAATTACTGAACATGCAATCGAATAACTTTTTAATGACGAGCAATGTAATCGTCACCTCTTCGCCCAGTGCTCTCTGCGCGAAGACAAACAGAATG
>JARJDV010007064.1:0-51682 GCA_030264675.1 Anaulacaspis nigra | reverse complement strand
TTCCTTTTTATTACCCTATTAGGGTGTAAAGTAGAACCTAATAATTAAATGTAAATTCAAGACGCAATACCATATATGTCGCATCTTTGCTTAGTTACCGACTGTTACCGACAACGGCACCGCGGTGCACCGTTTATA
Source organism: Anaulacaspis nigra (assembly GCA_030264675.1). Lineage (NCBI taxonomy): Eukaryota > Metazoa > Arthropoda > Insecta > Coleoptera > Staphylinidae > Anaulacaspis > Anaulacaspis nigra. Next base: position 51,544 of record JARJDV010007064.1, on the reverse strand, counting down.
CTGGTTTATACGAGGATACGAGGTTGAGCTCTACTGAGCTCTACTTCACCATGCGCGTACATGTTTACTAGCAAGTGTGTGATTTGTATAGTGTTTTAGTGTTTTAATGGATTTATCAGCTGAAAAGAATTTACGTAGTAAACTTCAAAAATGTGTGGTTTAATTAATTTGTTAATATTCTCTATTTACAAATGATACTTTTATAGGTGGGTTTAATGATATTGCTAGCTTATATGCTTTAAAATGGAATGAGCTAGAAGAAGTTCTTCAAACTGACTTAACAAACTATAACTATATTGACTTAGCTAGTCTATTACCATCTTACAGGAAATTACAATTTGAAGATGGTATATTACTGTATTACTTTATATAATAAATTCTAATATACAGTTTTGTAGGGAATGTGGAAACAAATAGGCTGGCTACAGGATGTAAACAAATTGATGCTATATTACAGGGTGGATTCCCAACTGGTCGAATAAATGAAATCTATGGGTCCAGTGGTTCTGGGAAAACCCAGTTTTGTATGCAACTTTTAATTAGGGTGCAACTACCAAAGCACATTGGTGGATTTCAGAAATCTGCTGTATATATTGGCACTGAAAAGCCCTTTCCCTCTTCAAGATTTCATCACCTATCAAATGCATTCTCTGAGAAATTAGATTATGATATCATTGATTTTCAAGACAATGTTTATATTGAGGCTTGTTTTAATCTGGTAGTTATATTAATTAGCTTACCTTTACATGTAAATCACTTTAAATCACATCTTAAATTCCGCTTCAGGCACGATTTAATGCCGTTATATTCGACTTACTACCAAAGTTAATGCAAAGAGTACAAGTGGGATTAATTATCATTGATTCGATAGCCGCTATTTACAGAGGTGATCATGATTCAATAAGTTACCGGGAGAGAAGTGTGGAATTTTATAAAATTGTAACTCAACTGCGTAAATTAATGAAAAAGTATGATGCAGTCACAATTTGCATTAACCAGGTATATTATCACAAATTAAAATTATCACCATTTTAATATTTTATTTTTAGGTGAGAGATAATATCGAGAGAAATGAGATTGAACCGTGCTTGGGACATTCATGGTCCAATTTAATAGCTCAGCGTTTCTGTATATCACGAACATCTTCCGCCAGCGTTCAACGTGAATTTCGAGTAATTAAATCGTATGAATTATCCAAACAGTCTGCAGTATTTGATATACAATCCAATGGTATTCAATAACATATCATAAATATGTTAAAACATTTATATACTTTTCTTGTACAATGACACGCAAATATATCACCACCTATAGTAAACTTTGTTATATGTATCTTATATAGTCATTAGTAAAAAGGGCTAGAATGCCAAAAACGAATTTAAAATATACATTAACGGCAATAATTAAAAAATGTACATGTAACCACAACCTACAGAACCTACTGTTACTTCTTGTTATCGCTATATGTGATGGTTACTAAATAAGTATCGCTTAAATACATCACCGCTAACACTCATGTAGATTAATCGGTTGCTAATTACTGAATTAGTGCATGTGCTTGACTTGATAAAGTTAACAAGTGAATGTAAGAGAGTTAATTCGTGTGTATACGGCACGAACGCACCCTCTTCAGCCGAATAACTTGTCAAAACATTGATGGCAATACGCTTTATCATTCTGCTCTTTAAACGTGCCCTTGTTCAGTTGCTTTAAGCAGAATGCGCAAACAAAGTGCTCTGGATGGAATTTACGGAACATTGCAGTTATGCAACGACCTCCGATTGGTTTATGGCACCCTGCGCATAGAGATCCGCGCTTTTGATGGTAATGAGTTTCGCAGTACGGTTGACCCTCATGATCAAAGAACGAGCCTCCGACAAATGGCTGTCTGCAATCCTGCAAAAGCATAAAATTCGTTAGTTTCAATAAACCTTTCATCCGAAAGATGCATAGACGCGTTATGATAATAAAACGTTGTATGTAAATAGCATCTGGTGCTGATTTAATGTCGTCGTAAATGTTGGAGGTTTAGATGTAAATATAGCTAAAAATGTAGTGCGTAATTTACGTTTGCTTTGTACCTGGCATTATCTAGATTGGAACTGAAATTCATTTTCATAATGATATTTTCTATACAAATTACGCAACTTGTTTGAAAATCGGTTAACACTAAGCCAGCTTGACGACTCATGCAACGTGTTTCAGTGCCAATTTTCAAATCGGTACAACGCATAAAGTAATTATGCCATCAACCGTTTCAACTACATATTAACTCTCAAACTCAAATAAGAGGACCGATTACAATGCAAATAAATATTTCCATTGTAAACGGAATCCTCAGGTGGTACTCGTCAGACGCGTGCCAATTAATTGCATTTGCGAAAATGCAACAATTCGCACGTGCCATTTGCAAGTTTTACTTTTGTATTTTTATTTTTTGTTGTTTTGTTTTTCATTTTTTTTCTTTATTTTTATTATACAAATATCATTTGAGTGAGAGTTAAATAAATAGTCAAATATATTGGGGCTAAATTGATTGTAGAGATTCCTCAAAGAGCGTTATATGAAATGCGCAACAAAAGATTCATTCAGAACCAGGCGAAGACGAACGAAACAACCGCATCGATACAACGTCAGCAACATGTCTTTCTTCATCTAATCTTCTTCCTCCTCCTCGTCCTCAGCGCCAATGCATTTCGGACAAACGGGCTTGCCCTCGATCGCATAAAAGGACTTTCCTTGAACCGCAAGTTTGCAGTCCTGCATGACATAATATACATGTGAAACAACCATCTCCGTGAACCTAAAGAAGTGGACTTCGGATTCGATTTATCGAGATCCGAACATTAGGAAATGCGGAGGGAACGGTTGGGAAGCCTGTAAAATCTTACCCTGCAAACGAAGCAATCGGGATGCCATTGCGCATTCAACGCGCTGATGTAATTCTCCATAATAGCGCGATTGCATGCGCCGCATTTTGGCGCAAACATATCGAAGTAATCGTCACGGCAATAAGGCTTGCCTTCGCGCTCATGAAAACCTTCCTCGCCAAATTGCTTGCCGCATTGCGCGCAGAAGAAATGCTCCATGTGCCAAGTCTTTTCCAATGCGGTTACGCATTTCTGAAAATAAATGCAATGTAAATTTAAATCAGCTTCACTTGATGCAGTCGGCGTTTAAGTTACATCCAAAATAGGTCCATTGCAGTAAGCACAACGCGGACTAAATAAGTTGTGGTAGTCTGGTTCACAATACGGTTTGCCATCGCGCTCAAAGAAGTTGCGCGTGCCCAATTCTTGGGTGCAATGAGCGCAAGTGAAGTGCTCCGGATGCCATGTCTTGCCCAAGGCGGTGATCACTTGGCCAACAATCGGCTTCTCACAGGCGTTGCAGCATCCTTTTTGGCTGGTGTTTACTCCTTGGCGACTCATATCTGCCTGAAGGTTTCCTAGCATATGATCCAAATTCTGCTTGCTGTTCGACGCCTTCTCTGGCCGGGCGTACACTGAATCGGAGACGGTTTGCTTGCTGACCTGTGCGAAGACGGGGAAAAAATGTAAAATTATCAAAAAAATTGTATCTTTTTAATACCGTGTGCTGAGTACGCTAGGTGCAGCTGGAAACTGAGCAGGGCTTAACCTAATTCCCGAATTGAAAGCGTTTAGGTGCCCCACTACACGACGATGTGCGCTCTCCGCCGCCCCACCGACGAGGCAAAACGAATTATTTTTGGAAATGCTTCTAATACCGCCATGAACTTTTTCTTCACACCTATATAAATGGCATAATATGCATACGCAATGCGTAACGCTTGCAAAATTTATACTATCAACTGTTTGTGCCAATGCACCGACAATTATAGTCCAATTAAACTCAGAAGTGATTAATGCGCGCATTGTAATAGCAAACTTGAATGACACCACACGCGAATCGACTTTCAAACTATAGTGCACTTTTTCTTTGATCTATTTTGCATTCTATACTTTGATGCACTAAATTGCAGTGGAAATGCGCATATTAAGTCGACGAGTCTATTAATTTTTGAGTTGGAACTAACGAACAAAATTTTCCAGATGTCGTTCCACTGAATATTGGCAACAACAGTTTGCACACGAAACGAGCGAATATAGACGTAAAGCAAACATGCAGTAACCAATATAATTAGATTTGGACATTTCAAACAATGCCCACATAATATTGAAAGAGAAATTTGTTTCATACCTTAATTTCGGAAAGCGAATCCATCAAATCGTCCAACTCCTTGGTTGCGGTCGATGCAACGGGAGCGCGCGTTTGTGTGTAGGATTGCTGCACTAATTCCGATTCACTGGGAAAATCCGTTTCCGTTTTCGTTTCCTTCACTGTGATTGTTACCCTTTTGGGCCCGGCGTACACAATTTCGCTGAAAATAATTAAATTTAAATATAAGTGTTTGTTTTTAAGCGTAATATATAAAATAAGTAATGTGCTTGAAACTAATGCCAAAACTCATTATATTTTCTGCAGCCATACTTGCAGACCATTAATTTGCGCAATAACCACATAAATTAATGCGTGGCCACGCTGCGAGAAAAGAAAATTACGAAAATAGATTAAATAAATATTATTAGAGAAATCGTGTTCAAAAATATTCATGATGTTATTGTCAATGTGCCGAACGCGTGCAGCACGCGTCCCTCGTTGTTAATAAGTTTAGCACATATTTATAATTTGTAACACACGTAAGCACATTACCAATTAACGCGGCTTTAATTATTTTCCTAACTCTGCGGACGCACCATAATCAAACATTTTATGAGTCACAGAAAACGTAAAAACTTTACGTTTTAACGTTACACTCACCCACTGTTAAGTTCATCCAGCAAACTATCAACTGTGGGCCTATTCGTAGCCTGTGAATTTGGCCTGGAGTATGGAGCTGGACTATTCGTTCCAGAGTTGTAATAGACACTGGTGCTGCCATTAAGACCATTGCTACTTCCTAAAATGCAAACGATTACAACACATAGTTGTCATTCTAAATAGTTATAATAACATATGCATAGTAATCTATCTTGCATAATGAATTAAGCAATCAAGGCCACAATCAATTCCTACCTCCAGAAGTGTTCGCATACATGGACGATCCATTGATATCGTTAGTGGTGCTTAGATCTTGCAGTAAGTTTTCCAATTCGGAGAGATTATTATTGAACTGCTTGGGCTTCGCTTGCACAACCGGGCTACGACCACCCGAATTATTCGTCGGATGCGTGCGTCCGTAAGTACCTGTGCCCTGCAGCGATTACATAAACATTCATTACGTGCATGCAGCTCGAGTTTTCCAGAGTATGTATTAATAAGAATATGAAAAGGCGTCAATAGCATCCCAATGTTTTCCTATGTGTTCGCGCGTGCAAAGTAATAATGAAAAGCAGTGTCGTGCGCAAAAAACACTTAATTCGCTCGCTCCAATGTTAACCGAATGCCGGTTGGAAGCAACGAGGCTAGCGACGTGCTCGCCCACAGGAGCTTACAACAGTCACAGAGCGCTAATGTAACTCCCGAATCGCACCATAAAGGGTAACCGCACGTTCGGCGTGCGAAAAAAACCCACACGGACTGCACACTCCGTTTTCCCATCTGCGAAAACCATGGTTATACAAATGAAAATTTTAATTTTTCTAATTTTGCCATTCGTTCATTAGGCATTAGATTTATCCATCGCCAGCCCATTTTTATACATGTTTGTTTTGATTGACAGACGCACACACGAGCCGCGTATAGTTAGTTAGTCGTTGCTCTCTCTACCTCAATGCTATCCGCAGAAATAACATTAACATGTTCGTTCAAACGACCACCTGCAGGAGTCATTCAACAAGTGTCCGCGAGCAATAAAAAAGACCCAATTACTTACATTAGAAAATGAAAAATATGCGTTTGAAATTCGCAAGTGACAAAATATTTCCACAAATACGACAATTATAAATGATACTCGCATTAAAACGACTATTATTAGAGTATTTTTGGCATCAATAATATAAGCAGAGTTGATCGGAATCGACGCAGATTAAACTATTAAAGTATCCTATATCGTGATGATATTATCTATCTCGATGTTTGAAGAAACTGCCATAATATTTTGCCATACTTGTATTTCCACACGAATGAGTTTCGTCAATGTCTGACTCAGATTTTTCTATATAGTAGATTATGAAAATGATATTTATTTATAAGTTGCCGAAATATATAGAATACGAATTTAAATCCGAAATGCTTCATGTTAGTTAGACCTTGATGCAGCGTAACATAGTGTTGCAAAGAAACCAACCGTGCTAGAATTTTTCAGAAATATTATAATCGGCTAAATAAAACTTTGCAAACTTTTAAAACACGGTGCGCCATCGTTCGGTGGCGGTGATAACGTGACGAATTTCAGTTTTCTAGCCAGTTGCAAATTATTTCAAACCCACATGTTATTTATAGACTTAAACTAATAAAATAATGTAAATATTTACCATTATACAAATCATTAATATTATATAATATTTAACCAAAGGTTGATCATTTTACTTATGTTATTCACCATCTGCCAACCGAATTTTAAATAGCCGCAAATTAATTTTACCTGAGTAAATAAATAAATAAGGACATTTGAATAAAATTAAATTCACTTACCGAACGTGATGTGTATGAGTCCGAGCGCGTAATTGGTATTTCTGTCGCGGATGCAACCGGTGAGTGTTTTGTTGATTTTAGTGAGCCATATCCGGGCGATGTTGTGCCGCCTCCAAGATGTGACGACGGTGGATGCACCGTATTTTGCAGGTCGGCGAGCAACGCGTCTGTAAAGAAAAAAAACGAATGGATTTACAAATTGCACGCACTGTCGTGTCGTAATTAATTTGGTAACCGACTTAAACTCGCAACTTCGTCGCATTCAACGAAAGAGTTGACAAATCGTGTTCGCGCCTCGTTGGCTTGCTCAATTCGGTCCATTTTGACACGCAACTCAAAGAGCAACTAAAATATACCTCGAATATTTCAACAAATCACTAAACGCACTCGATGAATGAACCACACTGAATGAATGAAAGAATTCCACAGCACAGTGATAGGAGGAAGTAGTGACTAATAGAACTTCACATCGCAGACTGGTATTTTTGCACGAATAAGTCGTACGTGATAAAATTCATTGGAATTCTCTTATCTCTAGTATATTATGTTTTGATTAGCAACCACGAAATGAAAGTGCATATATGTTATGACACGTTACAGCAGCCAATCACGCAATTACTGTACACATGAAAATCATTATTGTATATTTAATCAATTAAAACAATATATTGCTCTATCCGACGCGTAAATACGCTCATTGTAGATAATCCACAGGCGCCTTTTGTTTGTGTGTATGAATCGCGTAAATAACACAATTATCTAAAATATTGTTGACGTTCAACGCCGACAAATTTTGAAGGTAAGCCTACAACCTATATAGATTTCAGTTTAAAATTAAATCTATCAGGGAAACATGACGGCGGCAAGCCCATAAAGAACACGCGTGTTTATTTATTTATTTACGTGTAGCGTGCGTGCAACGCTTGATCAGTGCACTTACTAAAGTATCGCTCCCATTCCTGGCGCTTCTTGTAGCGTTCGTCCAATTGCACAGGTGGTGAGAGGTCAAACGTGACCGTTTTCGGACTTGGCGTACGCGTTCGCAGTTTCATACTCATGTTTGCAATGCGTTTTGGTAACTTTATTCCAGCGCGCACAACCGACCCGCAAACTGGAGCCTCTTTCGTATGACAAATGTGTACGCTACTGAATATTTTTTTGGCAAGAGGCGGCGGTGGAGCGGCTCGTCTCGCGGCTTGACCGTACGGTAAAGCCGATACGTGGCTTTGCTTCTAATAATAAAATATTAAACTTGGAAAATCTCAAACGCAGCAAGATTGCAAGTTCGCGCTCTCAACACGCACCTTCACACGGGGGACGCTTACGTTTGTCGCAGGTGCATGTTATTATCATAGAATAATAGAGTGCTTCTCGTGTTTGTTGACCGGGTGCCAAAAGGCGATTAGTCATCCACAACACAGGCGCGTTGCAACCACCGGAAACACTGACACAGGATTCGCATCCTGCGCATTGCGAATTTCGGGACCGAAATTAACGCACAAGTCGTCCACGCAAGTCCACGATGTTGTTTTGCACGTGAGCGAGAAAGGAGGATGGCGTAACAAAAAAACGTAAACTCGTATAATGCGATGCGTGTACGACTTATTTGATGGCTAGCTGATGCTGGTTGGCATTCGCCTTTTTGTGCGCGAAGGTCGACCGAACGGAACGACTCTCCCACGAAACGCGTAACTCGCTTGCTTTAACAACAAACAAATTATCGAAGGCGAAGTCGGCTCTAATGGCATGCGGCTACACGTTGCATGCCTTATTTAACAAAAACACTCGCTGCACTATTGTATATAGAGCGCATAAACAATGAACGCGCATAGATGATTAGCAATAACAAACTGTAACGTGTACTCGCGCGCTTTAAAACTTTAATGAAGCGCTATGATACGCAATTAACGCTGCACAACTTCTAATTGAGAACCTAATTGTTGTTCCAGGATAACCTTTGCCCGTCCTATTAATCAATGAACTTTTTGTGTTTACGCATTCTTCAGTTTATGCTACGCACATCCTTTTTAATGTTTGGCGTAATTAATAATCGATAAATACCAAAATATCGATTTGTTTTATAACGCACACATGTTCCACTTGAACGAATTGTAGAGTGTTTTTAAGATGAATTTATCCTTGATGCTTAATTAAGCCAAACCTTAATGATGAGCTCAATTTGGGTGACATCAACTTGAAAATCATGTTTACACATATGCAATAAATGTATTTATTTCAATTAGTTTACGAGTGTTTAGCTGGTAGTCTTAATTTAAAAATGTTAATCATCGTTCTGCCGTTTATAATCCAGCAGGGGTTCTGCACAAGAGAAATGTGCATTGAGCAATGTCAAAACATTTTTCTGAATTTCATCCACATCTTCCTCAGGCGTGTAATCGTCTTCAGCGGAGCGCGAAATAGTAATAATCGTAGGAGCGACTTTCTTATTTGCCAAATTCTCAAGAAACTTTCGAAATGTGTCGTAAAGAACGTCCAGTTCTTCGGGCGTTGACAAATGCCGAGGCAGCTCAGTATCATCTATTGTGCAGCCAGCATCATGAACAATATCCCACGAGATTTCCTCGTTTTTATAATGTTCCAACATGGATTTGCGCAACGCAAGGACCAAATCCAGTCGTTGAGGATCAATTTCTCTAAATTTCTTAAGCTCTTCACTATCGATTTGCGATTGTTCTTGGAAGTATTGAAACAATTCCTCGAGAAAGGACAATTGCTCATTGCGCTCCAGTACTAACTTTTTCAAATCATCGTCACTATCAGACTCGACTTTTGGACATTTATAAATCTCTCGCAAGAGTTTATACATGTTAGCTTTACTGTACATCTGTGAAAATGGATTATTCGTACTGAAGAAATCCAAGTCAATGTCAAGAATCCATGGTATATTTGTAAGATTCTCAACAAATCCACATTCTTCATCCTTAGCATTTGCTATTTGGTTTCCAAGTGTCTGCACTTGAAATTTTATTAGGCGTTTATTCTTCAGCTCGTTTTCAGGCTCGTACAATCCTTCGAGCACAAAATAATTCTCTTTGGATGCAACACGTATGTAGTCGTCATTATTCGAGCCAATTTGAAAGTCTTTAACGCCATCCTGAATCTGTTTCGCCCATGGTGGTTTCACCCAAATTATCTGACTCAAATGGCCGGCGAAAGCAGCCGGAAGCATCCAGTTTTCAATACTTATCGAATCAAACAATTCCTCCTTATCGTACACCACGCAGTAGGGCATTCTCTTGGGTATTAGCATATCAGGATGTGAATCGAAATGGACAAACGCAATGTCCGTGATTGGTAGGTGCCGCGATCCAATATTTCGATAAATATGGGTCAGCACTTCGTTATGATACTCCACAACGTAAATTGGTATTTTATCATGTTTGCGCCGCTTGCTGCTAGAAATGCACTCCGCTCCTGATTCGTTTTCTAATGGTCGCTTAGCTAATTAAGCCGGGAAAAGAAAGAAACAAAACATTAATGCGTTACGTTCAATTTTAATCAACGCATTTTGTTTCCTTCTTTATGCATGCAGCGCATTACCAATTTCCGTGATGCATTTTAATCGAAATTGTGGGCTTAATCAATACGTTTTCACGTTAATTCATGTTAATCGATTACATATGTTGCGAATAAACCACTCACCCTGATGTCTGTGTTTCAAATCGTAATCGTGCATTTTCACACTTCTTCCAATTAAACAAACAGATGTATGATTTAATCGTCACCTTAACGCACAGTGTTCAGCATGCAAATGGAAACACCTGATTCAACACATTCCACTGGAAGTAGCAACGCGTTATGGACACAACTGAACAGATGAATGTCAGCACAATACGCGCATAGAAATGATAGAAAACAAAATCCGATGTGACGTAACGTGAAGTGAATACGAGAAACACGCGGTTTTTCAATGCAATTTTATGGTGGCTTTGGTTTGATAAGTCATGAGAAATTGTGTTTGCCACTACCGAAAGATTGGAAATGAGTCAGGCGTGTGAGCCAGAGTCGAGAAAATCCGGTCGCAGTGTCGCTTTGCCAAATATGGATAATGAAATCGAAGAGAGTGCATTCCATACATGTGTCCCATTATATTTGCGCACAAGAGATACTTATTGAACTTGAATGTCAATGCTCGTAGAAGGGGAACTGGCGCTTTTTAAATCAATTTGCATATTTGCAAAGTACATATGATTAATTGTATTGCCACTCTTTTTCACGTTTTGTCTTTAAACTTTCAAGTTTTTTTACTTTCTCCTTGTTAAATTCATATGTGTTATATTATTATATTACTTATTTTTAGTATAAATTTGTTTGAAAGTGTTTCACATACTTCATACTTATTTAAATCGTATGTCGAGACAATTAAGCTGTGAACTTCTTAAACTATTCCCGAGTTTGCTCCAGACTTCCTGCATGTTTTCATCGCAGTTGGTACTCAGGTTTACTATGCGCACCGTACTGAACACTTTTAAAACTGATGAGTCCTTACACGTACAGTACGTCCTCATAAATCAGAATATTTCGGGAATTCCGCTTTTGAAATTAATACGATGAACGCAATTCACACATTTGTTGAGAATATCTCTCCAATCTCTCAACCGCTTTATAAGAGCATCAAAGGCATTAGTCAAATGGCACGCTTTAATTACCGTTTGAAGTCATACGTATTTTTTGTGCGCGAGTGTATGCATCAACGTCGCGGCGTCTTTCTATCCACATAACTCCATTATTACAGCGTTTATTTCTGGAGCACACCGAGTGCACAACCGCAATGCAATGTAATGAAATGGTAGGCGATCATAAAGCACCAGCGCATTTAGCTAATTACAAACAGCGCGTTTGCTACTAGATACGCAGAACAATATACAAAATGCACGAATTGTTTGGAAAACAAAGTATCGTTTCTTCTTAAAATATTTGTACGATTAATACAAGCAAACTAAAGACAACAAACTATCAATTACAAATTTCGTAAGTAGTATTTCAATCGGAAATAACGCGAAACACACGGTAGAAAGGCATTGGATGAGAATTAGTTTCGAAAGGTTTTATATGCCTAAAATAGAAAACAATAAATCAAGCAAATTGTCTGAGACTAACAACACCGGATGGCGTACCACTTGCTATTTGTCCCTACTGCATAGCTATGGCAATTCTGTTGCATTTGTTTTATACTACTGCAGTAATTGACTAAAACGTCTACGAGTACAATAAGTGCATTCACTGTTCAAATCGCGCAATTTCCATCGGAAAGCAAGCGATGAAGTAATCATTCTTAAAATAGCATCAATTTGCCGAGTTTTTAATGACTGAAGCGCAATATCAATTAAGACTGTTATGTGTAAATTTGTGCATTTATTTTGGTGTTACTCTAATGGCATAATGTTTCTTGTTGTTAGTAAACCCTACATCAATATTAATAGTAAACTCAATGCTAAATTTTGACAGATCCAAAACATGTTTTCGCAAATATTATTATTGGTCCCACTTGATGTAAAACATGAAATGACGTCACGGGAGCATTATCGTTGCCAACAACTGAATCCAAAATGATCTAACTGAATCTCACAAGTGGTGTGCATGCAAAACACGCGATTGGATAAGTTGGATTTTATGAATTATAAAAGAAAATTGAAAATTATTCTTACAGCCTGGTTTTGTGCCATTCCTTAACGTACACTTATACGGCTTTTGCAACGTTGTAGGTGAGAATTTTCCGTACATCGTGCGATCCATTTTCTCCGGATATATTTTTGTGTCACTTCGCGCGAGAAAAAAAACTATACGCGATGCGCGTGGAAAGCTCAATGAAAAGTCTCAGCTAGCACAAGTTTATTGGCACCAATAACGTTTTCATATCTCATGTGGCGCGTGAACATTACAACTAATCCGACTAATCACCGACTAAGAACAAAACACGCAAGTCTCTTCCAGCTGCTCGCGAGTTCTTCTTCGGGAGCAATGTTTATTTTGTGCTTACCGTTTTGCCGCACGTACGTAAAATACAACGCCTGCAGGAGCAGGAGGAAAACGCGCTGATATTCAAGCGAACCACGAGCGTTGTGAATTGGAATGAGACGACGACAAAGGCGCACGCGTCCAGCACTTAATTTAGATGCTGCCGACGACACATTGAAAATAAAAAAACGAATGCAAATATACGACGATTGTGCCTACATGGACTCGAGTTCCCGGTTCAGTTAATGATGGCAAGTATTGTGTTAATTAATTGCATCCACAGTTTATTTAATCAAGACAAGTGTTGCTACTGAACTGACACTCATTAGACAGTTCTTTGAGTTATAGCTGAAAAGTTTGTCCAATAGCTTCTCTGCATTAGGTTGTATACAAAAAATTACTACCTTTTAGGGAAGTGGCCACATATTGCGTTTGTATAAAACTATTGCCAATATCAAACAACTCGTAAATAAACGAAGTCAAGGACCCTCTTCTAAGACACAGCAAAGCCATATGCAGAATGATCTCTTGATTTGTATAACCTTACAAGACATTCTCTGATTGATTAATTCTTAGCTCCCTTATTAAATCTGAGTTCGTTAAACTCGTATATACAAAATGCTTACTTTTGTTATAATAGTATTTCATGAAATGTATTTTTAACTCACTGGAATTAAGGCTCCATGACTATTTTCATTTGCCCTATATAATCGTATATGTGCCAAACCATTATTGGCTTCGATAATTACTCCTGGACGAACATTATAGTCTGCTTATTGCGTGCTCTATAAAGGCGTAAGTATGCGATAAATAAAGGAAACAAAATGCGTTTTCCGAGAACCGATTGCCATTCTTAGGTTATGTTTACAATCAATATCCATTCTTCTTAATCAATAAAGAATGTCTTTACTCACCTAGATCGTCCATGATTCCGTATTCACCAGATTGTCTACCAGATACAATTATGAGGCTTGAACTTTATCACCATAATCAACCACTAACACTTCTTGTTATCTCGCACATCCTCCATATTCAGATCTTTCTCCAGCTGCAGATGATCTACATCACCGGATAGTACTCGCACAGTCTGTCGATGGCGCTAGCATCTTCTCTGAAAGTAATATAAAGATTGGTTAACTATCCCATATAAGCCGCGTTTGTTTACATATTGTAAAAACGATTTATAATTAAAATTGTTTAATAAAGTGTGTTTCTTATAATATACAATGCCAAACTGGAATCAAATTCAAGCACAACTGCGACACCCGGCCAATCCAGTAGTTTTCTTTGATATTTCAGTTGGAACAACAGTAATGTTTAAGGTTATTAGTGTTAACAATGAGAACAATTTCATTTTTTCAGGAAATTGGTCGAATGATATTTGAGTTATTTGCTGATGTAGTGCCTAAAACCAGTGAAAATTTCAGACAATTCTGCACAGGTGAATTCCGTAAAGATGGAGTGCCTCTTGGATATAAAGGTGCAAGTTTTCACAGGGTTATTAAGGATTTCATGATACAAGCTGGTGATTTTGTTAATGTATGTCTAAAGTAAAATATGATGTTGAAATGTTATAAGTAATTGAACTTTCAGGGTGATGGCACAGGAGTTATGAGTATATATGGAGGAAGCACATTTGTTGATGAGAATTTTACTCTCAAACATGATACACCTGGCTTGCTATCAATGGCAAACAGTGGGAAAGATACAAATGGTTGTCAGTTTTTTGTCACCTGTGCAAAATGTAATTTTCTTGATGCAAAACATGTTGTTTTTGGTAGAGTAATTGATGGTTTATTAGTCATGAGAAAAATAGAAAATGTACCAACAGGTCCAAACAATAAGCCAAAAATACCGGTCACAATTGTTCAATGTGGACAAATGTAATAAATATACATTTTTAATTAAGTAACTTATATTCTTTTCAATTCCTTAAACATGCAACATTATGATAATTTAAAAAGAGTAGTTTATGTGTTTGGATATAGAGGCCTCATGGAACCTTACACATAACCTTCATTAAACGCATTGGTTTGTTATTGAACCATTTCAACTTTGAAAATGAGTAGTTCTACGGAAGAAAGGGCAATCGTTGCTCATTTATTAGATATTGGTTGTTGTATCAATTGCGCAATACGATATTTATGCGATAAGCAACTAGAATTTTCTGAAATTCAAGACTTTATTGCACAGGTAAAACTATCATTTAGCATAATATAACTTACATACTAGCAATAATTTAACTTTTAGAAATTCAGCAATGAAGATAGTCCAGAAACTATTGACAATATCAAGAAAAAGAAATCAAATCCATGTGTTGTTTGTCTTGGTTTATTGCAAGAGCATATGCTAAATCTAATTTTACAATCCACTGACTTGGAGAAGGCTAATGATTATGACAATCCAACATTTTCTGTATCAATTAGTATGCCACCAGCCATTCTACTCAGGGAACATAGTATGAGACTATACATTGTTGAGAAATTTCCAAAGTATTTTACAGATGGTAATTATTTTGTATTTTGTTAAAAGAATCTTACATTTACCCTTTATATAATTTTAGAGAGAACTGAAATTCCAATAAACCGTGTTTGGAAAATGTTTGTTAAGAATGCATTAATTGACAAACTTAAAAAATCATTCCTATGTTCTGATGTAGGTGACTTTTTCATAAATATTACTACTGAGTATTCAGATGATTTAGATGAATTGAAAGCATTACAAGATATGCAACCTCAAGAATTTAAGATTAGAACTACACAACACAGAAAATATCATGGAGAACTATTCACAAGAAAAGGAGTACTCCAAATTCTGGAAAGAACTTCGGAAAAGTTATTTAGAATGTATGCACCTTGTCCACCAGAAGTACCAACAAACTTTCTCAAGTGCAAAGCTATTGAATGTAAACAAAATGCCTGTTTCCTTGCAGGAAGATATTGTAAATATTCACGCGAACTTAGTCAATCACCATGGGTGGTGGATGGCGTTAGACTTATGGATACCTCAGTCCAAGAAATAATATTTGAAGTTATGTCAAATATGCTAAAAGTTCCCCAGGAGAATTTGAAGTTTTCATCAAGTGGAAGAGAAGACTGTGATGTTAGATGTTTAGGGAGTGGACGCCCTTTTTATATAGAATTACTGGATACAAAACAAACACAATTTTCTTTTGACCAGCTGAGAGAAATTGAAAAGAAAATTAATGAATCACCATTGATCAAAGTGCGTGACTTGCAAAAGGTGAATAGGAATGATCTTTCCTATATTAAGCAAGGCGAAGAGTCAAAGTCCAAAACTTATACAGCATTATGTGTAACTAAACAAACTGTAACTGAAGAAATGATAGATAAAATCAATAATTATGGACAAATAGAAATTCAACAGAAAACACCAATTCGGGTTCTACACAGAAGACCGTTAGCTGTACGTCCACGTACTATTGAGCATATGAAGGCAACGGTAATTTCCGAATATCCTCATTGTTTTATATTGGAAGTTATAACACAAGCTGGAACTTATGTAAAAGAATTTGTACATGGTGATTTTGGACGTACAATTCCAAATATTAATGAAATTATTAATTGTGAAGTTGATATTGCTGCACTTGATGTGACTGCAATTAATTTAGATTGGCCTAAACCTGTTAATTATGAATAAATATGATTCAATATGATTATATAGTTTTATTCAATTATTGAACTATTGCTTCAGCTTTATTTAATGCGCGTTTTACTCACCGATGGCGCAATGGCAACCAATGTAAGGAATTTTGTTTTACATAAAATCTTGAGACTACTTCATTGTTGTTGTGATTGGAATACTGTTTTCCTTTTAACCTTTTAAATTTCCCTTTAAATAATTAAAATGGAATCGAAAATATCATTCGGATTTAAAAAATTACCTAAAAAGTCTGCAGTTATTGGTGCTAAACCGCCAGAAAAAGAAAAGGTGGAATTGATAGAATGCATTGACGATCAAAGCATAAAAATTATTGGGTATGTTGTGAAATATTAAATTAGTAATATCATAGTTACAGAAAGATTTTAAGGAAAGTGGAAGTTGAAGAAAAGCCACTCGTCATTCCCATGTTGGGGGGTAACAAAAATTTACTTGATCGGCTCAAAGATGTTAATGATCTCAAAGAAAGAACTAAAATAAAATATGAGAAAGAACAGAAAGTTGTTGAAGATTCAAGACCTGATAGTGAATTAACTATTGAGGAATTAGCTGCAAGAAAAGTGTTAGAAGACTCTAAAAACTATGAAAAAAAGAAGACAGCTGTAAAAGTGGTTACAATCCCTATTGAAGATCAGTTACTACTTGAAGGTGCAAAAGAACCCACTATGAATGATTATGAAGCTGTACCAATTAGTGACTATGGTTATGCAATGTTAAGAGGCATGGGCTGGTCTGAAGATACAGCTAAAAAGAATAAAATAGAAGCCCCATCCTTAAGACCCAAAGGAATGGGTCTTGGAGCCAGTGTTGCAACAAGTCAATTAGACAAGCCACAATTTGATAAAGATGGCAAAAAACTTAAGATGGAAAAAGATGCCAAAGTTAAAATAATTGCAGGCAAAGAAAACGGCAAGTATTGCATTGTAAGTTATAACTGCTATGAATTTGTGATATAGAGATGTAATCTTGTACTTTTAACTTTAGGTGCAAGGCTTTGATGAAGATTCAGGCCGCGTTATAATCAAGACTGCTATTGGAGGCAATGTTTTGTCTGTGAATGAATTCACTTTGCTGTTAGTAACAAACGAGGAATTTACTAAAAATGCCAAAGTATTAAGTATGTCAACACCTTTCTAAATACGATATTTAGCTGAATTATAATTAAGTTCCTTGCAGATAACGCGAAATATAAACAATACAAAGATAAGCAGGAAAAAATTACGCCAAGGGCAGCGGAAAATGGAAAAGATGATAATAATGATGATATTGAATATGTCCCAGTTAAAAATGAGAAAATTATTTTGTCATCAGAGTCGGAATGTGATAAAAAATCGCATTCACACAGAGATAAATCCAAAAATCAAGAATCCAAATATAGGGATGTTAAAGTGAAACGCGAACCGAGAAGTCCAACACGCAGTAGAAGAAGATCTAGATCAAACAGTAGAAAAAAGGACGTTCGAAAATCTAGAAATTCATCATCGTCATCTGTATCACGCGACCGTTCACGTTCACCTCATCGCAAAAGCACGCGAAAACACAAAAATGGCAAAGCACGAAACGATTATTCATCTGATGATTCCGACGATGACTCCGATAATTACAAGCGTCGTTCGAAAAAGTCGAAGAAGAAATCTAAAAAGCATAAAAAAGAGAAAAAACACAAAAAGAAATCACACAAGTCCGAATCGGAGTCAGATAGCAGCAGCGGTGACCGACGGAAAAAACGGTAGTCCATTGGAAAACACGTAATAATTAAAAAGCAGAATAGAAAATATCCACGAACTCATTTGCAATGCGGCGACGCATTTGCGCGAAGACGCCCCACAAAGTTAAAAATAACAGTTGTATACCGAGTGTGTTTCATCCAGAACTCAATTAAAAATCATTCTAATTTACTACCGTCGTTTGTGCTTCATTACGTTGCACCCAATTTGTTTCCCGTCCTTGAAAGTGATGCCATGGTAATGTACATATGTAATGAATTTTTGGCAATCACCGAAAAACGAAATCGATGATAAAGAGACTTTCAGATTCATATAACATCCCGCGGTGCACGCGCGTGCAAAGTGCATGTATAAATGTTGTCCGCGCCGAAAATTGGTAAGCGCCCACAGAGGAAAAGTTCCACACGAATTTAGCCAAAACACGTTTCTGCATTTTTTTTTATCACATACGCACTTATTTCCTGACCAAACTACGGAGATGCTCAGCGCGCATTAAGCACATCTGTTGACAATCGCAAGTCAACACAACAGGTTTTTATTCACCTTTGCGGTCTTGCTCGCAAATGGACAAATAGATTATAAAGTAATAAACAAATAAAAGATCACGACGCCCGCTCAACAATACCTAGAGGTATTACCGCGAATTTATACGTATGTAAAGATTATAAATAGACTGCCTCCAAGAGAGTAATCACGAAACAGACGTGGAGACCTACATCGCGTGTTAATCACAACATCAGTGCGAAAGTTGAAGCGTTAAGCGAATTGTACACATTTCCAATTCACTCACCGCACCGCGCAAACTGGGGTGGCAAAAATGTTTGCTTGTTTTCGCGGAATCTTTGGTAAGTTCTTCGATTGAATTTAAGTGCTCAGCGTTTCAGCGATGATGTAATCAGACCGTGCGTTGCGAGGAAGCTATTGCATATTTTTCAATCATATAAGCATAAATCTATGGCACGACTGTAAACAAATTAAATTAAATCAATTCTTTTGTACTGTTATCACAGAAATTGTGAGTGCGTTGTTGTGAATTAATTTAAGCACGAGTGGCGCGTACAAATTGAGTCCGTTACACTTGCCTTCTTCATTCGTAAAAATTGCGTGCGATGTGCTGAGCAATCAGTTATGCAAATACGCGCGCGAGAGTTTTACAACTTTTTATAGAACTTCTTAGGCTGGTGTTAAGGTGAGTGCTAATTTTATAAACGAAACACAACATGCAAGTGATGTGAAGCAACCGAACGAATCGATTTGTTCAGTTTGCAAACTCTGCAAAATAACTGAATGAATAATGTCTAATTTTGTTGAACTGATTCCATTAAACGACTTTAAATCTCCTCAACTTTTTTCTCGCCCAACACAACTTAAGCTACATATTATGCGTAGGCACAGTGCGCTAATTGTGCGCATCGTAATTAATTCCTAACGTAGTTCGTCGGTGGTTTCACACGTATATTTGTCTATATATATGCTAAACAGGATCAGTGGGCCAAAATGTGCCTTATACATTTGCCAATAAACTTCCTGTAGCTCGCAATCGCAGAGTCGACGATGTTGCTCTAACATTCACAAATAAGTCGCATCTCGGCGGCGCACGAGTGAAACGCAATGATCTCTTAGAATTTGATTTTATTTATTTGTAGCCCAAGTGTTTGTTTGAGTACAATTTAACTGCTGTTCTCCTCGATCTGTGGACGCGGATTTTTCAAATTGCATCACGGAAAGTCGCAATCGAATAACGTCGTCTCGACGAAATAAAAAGCGCGCACGTAGTATGAATTGTATAAAAGCCTATCGGACAGGAAATCTCAAGTAATAAAAAACTAGGTGCAAGTTGTCGCGTGTGTCTGTGTGTGCACAAGTGTCGATGCGAACGTGGGCGGCAATTCGTTTTTATTGTTTTTCAAAGGATAGATAACGAATTCCATCGGATTTTCGGCTATAAATATCGGGTGAGTACGCGCCTAGTCCTGAAGGTGCTTCAATGTGACGGAGCGTGGCGGCGATTCTAAGTTAAGTTAAAGTTAAGTCACGTTCACAAACGAGGACGCGTCGCACATTAATCTTGTTAATTTTTATCGTTTTTCTGACTTAATATGCTAATATTTTCAGATTATATCACTTAGAACACCCATACCCTCTTATCTCGCGCCGATCGCAAACAGTGCATAAAGCATAAAAATCGTCCGTGTCCTGACACGTGCATGTTGTCATCAAGGATGAGGCGCATAGATAGATATGTTCATTGGGGTGTATTGATTAATAAAATGCGATTGATTGAAAAGCGGTTAATTTGGCGCGTCGATGCACACGTTTTATAAATAAATGACTTTGTGTGCGGTCAATGTTACATGCGCATTAATGCATTCAGAAAAAGCGCTAAATGCACCAGGCAAGCATTTCCAATGATCGATGGCGCAAAGCGCACATGAACGTAAAATGCCGTAATTACATTTTTGTCTCTTTTGGCGTCATTGCTTTCATAACGGGCGTGTTCATGTCGCACGTGCGGCAATCACCAATTAACTACTTGGATACGTTCATTGTCAATGCATTCTGCCAAACGAGCGAGCGTAATTTTGGCATGAATATCCCGTTAGGGATTAATTCCCTCATATATTTCAAGTGCGGACAAATTCCCTCATTGCACACGCAATGGCCGCTTTCATTACTTTCGTTTATTCGCAAATGATTCAATGCAAACTCACCTAGCAACAGTGTATTTTCGTCCTTGATCCTTGCAACGACCTACGCCAACACGAACGACTGTAGGCATCCCAATTTTCCCACGGCGAAAGTGCGCTGAAAGTAAGAAAAATTCTATTAAAATCACTATGCGAACATTGCGCGAATCTAAAAATGGCATAGCAACAAATAAATGCAATCGACCGCCTGCGCGCCCGCCTTCAATTGGCATTAATAAAAAGATTGAAAAACATCGAACGATTGAATCGCAAGGGACAAATCAATTTGCGCACTCTTGAGTCATTTCAATTCTTTGTTTAATCAACATAGCCGCAGCTTCATTGGCTTAATTGGCAATGCAATCCGATTTTTGCAGTGTGCATTTCGCATAAGCGGAACAAGGGCACAACTGCAATGTGCAAAACGAGCGCAAGGAGTTGCGTTTAGCGAGGAAGCGCAAAATCGATATTCCAGTCTGGATGTTGCATGCAATCCACTAATCTTTCAGTTGGTCCTGGTCGGAGTTACCGAGCGTATCGCCGCCCGTTGCCGCCACCGCCGCCGTCATCGCCTTCGCTATTTTTGCGTCCGCTTGCAAGCAACGAGCAAACCGTGCGTGTTCGTCGAAATTCAATAATTCCATCATCTTGCCGTATAGGACAACGTGAAATAATCATCATCATCCATCGTCGGGGCGGAATTGTACACCTTCGTGCATTTCCTCAGCTGATTACTGCGCAAATAGCGAAGACATCGCGGCCGCACTTACGTGTAGTGTGATTAGCTCGTCTATAATTTAATAAAGCAAACACCTCTAAGTGATATTAAAAACGACAAAGTTGCCTGATAAAGCAGGCAGCAGCTGACGTCCGAGGCAAGGTTGCACGCGTGTATCACCCCGCACGTGTATTTACCACATTAGACAAGGCGATTTGTCTAATTGTTCATTAGACGAGCGAACGCGATACAAAAAGAACAAGCACCCTGCGCCGCTAAGGCCATTCGGGAATACGCTCTCCGCGTCCTCCATCAAACGCGCCTAGTAGCCAGTACCTATAATAGATCCTAAAACGGGGACCCATACGCCAGCCGACGTTCAATCCTTCAATTACCACGTGCTATGGAAAATACAGCACGTTTTTCAGGTAACCGACAAATTATTCTGGCGACTTTGTAACAACTACACAAGCTGAATACCGCTCGTTGCTCCGATAACTGCAATATTTTCATAATTTCGCGTGCTTAATTAGAGTTGTTTGCATCGTCGAGTCGAATGCAAGTTGAAACGAATGCACACAATAGAATGATAAGCAATCAGAACAGTCGCGAAAGTACAAAATCTTCCAAGTTTTCCTACATTTCTTGTTTAAAAACATTCTTCCATTTGTCGCAGAGTATCTGTTCGCCAAAATGCCCGAAGAGAACAACACCGTCAAGATCGAGTTCACCGAACGATCCGACAAGAAGGAGGTGACAGGACTTCGCAAATGGTTGTCGGAAAACCTGCTCCTGTTAGGCACATTGTGCGGTGTTGCAATTGGTGCCATCATCGGTGAGTAAGCAAGCAATGGAAATTTCCACATTCACAACGAAGCCTTATGCCCTCAATGCACTCTGAGTGCGTTTACAAATTAATCTTGCTGCGCTTCGTCGAATTTAATCTAGAAATTGTTCATCGCCCCGTGCCATCAACTCTTAGTCGCAGAACAAATATTAATCAAATAAAACCAACAATTATTCATTAAAAAACCCATTCGCGTTCAGTTATCCTTCGGAGCTTCGTATTGAATTAATAAATTGAATTTCACGAACGAATAGGAAAGCGAAAAGAATATCGCGTGACGTCAAACTATTAATGTCAATAAAAGTACTTCAATTGTAAGCAATTCTTAAATATCGTCACGCGTTTTCAAAATTAACTTGGAATTAGTTCTCCTTTTGAAAAACTCACCGCATTGAAGACTTATTAGTTTAATCCTTGAACTTGACCTTTTATTCCAGCCCCGTTGACGAATCCAATTTAGTGCCTATTTTTCACACATTCTGCAGAAATTATCTATTTAAATCGCGAAAATTCTATACGCAGAAAAATTGTGACGCATTTGGAAAAGCCATATAGCTTTCTGATGACATTATATTATGTCGTAAAAATAGAAAAGTGTTTTGATCCAAGAAATAAAAATTATTGTCCTCGCAAATAACAGGACAATTTCACGAGTCGTATGACTTCATGTTATGACTGCGATGTAATTTAGAGCTTTATAAAACTTGTTTAACCCTTTTGCAAACATGCTACAAGTATTTATTGTGCGCCAGAATAAGTCTCATGTTCCGATCACTTTCAGGATTCGGGTTGAGGCCTTACAACCTATCGGAAAGTTCAATCGTGCTGATATCGTATCCGGGCGAATTATTCATGCGTCTCCTGAAATTGATAATCCTGCCATTGATCATTTCGAGTCTGGTGGCGGGCAGCGCCAGCCTGAACGCAAAGTTGAATGGGCGCATCGCCGTCCGCACGCTCATCTACTTCCTCATCACGTCAGTGATCAATGCCATCCTGGGCGTTACTCTGGTAACGATAATACATCCTGGCCATCCAGGCCTTAAGCAAACGCTGGGCAGTGGTAATGAAAACCGAGGGGCCACGAGCATGCTGGACAGTCTGCTGGATCTCGGAAGGTAAGCGTGTCCTACCACATGTCATTCACTCTGTTTTTTTTGCGTTCTGCGTTCTAATGACCCACCGGGGCACCGCATCTCTAGCGAAAGTGTTAGAGATCAAAAATGCGAAGACGCGCGCTTTTATGCGATGGCATGTGGCCAACGCGATATTCGCATCCGCGTTCAAAAATAGCCGAGCATACGTATTCGTCACAAAGCTCGTTCGATATTTACATAAATATTTAAATAAAACTTGTGAAAACTATGTGGATGAAAGTGCTCGCTTTTTGGCGTGCTCAAAATTCTTTGTTTTACGTTGTGTTGTTGTTTTTGGTTGCACATGAATGAGCATGATTTGTAATTTAGGTCAGTACTGCTTCTCACTATTTCTACCTACATTGTTCTTCTATTTATTTTTAGAAACATCGTTGCTGATAATATATTTCAAGCGACTTTTCAGCAGGTAGGAGCCATTCGTTTTTCTCATAACAAAAAACACAAACCATCCACTTTCGCCCAGTGCTCCCTACATGGTTCTCCACCACTTGAAGACATTACATTGTGCTTTGTCTCTTGCAGCACTTGAGTGAATTAATGTGTTAATTGCTTTCAGGCGCATACGGCTTACGTGAACACATCAGTAACAACCTACGGAGAAAATGGAACACAAGAAGTTACTGATTATCTGGTTCGACAGATCAACTATAGGTAATTGTGAATTCATGTACTTAATGTGTTCATTCAATATTGACAATTGGCTCTTGTAGAACGGGAACAAACACCTTGGGTATCGTGTTTTTCTGTCTGATATTCGGAACGATACTTGGCACGTTGGGCGAAAAGTCCAAAGTAGTCATCGAATTTTTCCAGGTGACTTTCGAAGTGGTCATGAAGTTCGTTACGGGCGTTATGTGGCTAACGCCTTTTGGAATCAGCAGTGTGATTGCTGGCAAGATTTTGGCAGTCAATGATCTCGGCCTTGTTATCTCAAATTTGGCATGCTTCATTGCCACCGTCGTCCTGGGAGTCTTTCTGTACCAACTCATCCTCATGCAATTGATCTACTTGTGCTTCGTGCGCAAGAATCCATTCAAATTTTACCTGGGACTGATTCAGAGCACGTGTACCGCGTTTGCAACCGCCAGCACGGCCGCTGCTCTTCCTATCACCTTCCGACTGATGACAGAGAACCTTAAGATTGACACGCGTATCACGCGTTTCGTCCTACCCATTGGATGCAATATTAACATGGACGGTACTGCCATGTTTGTTGCCATTGCATCCTGTTTCATTGCTCAGATGAATGGCATCACGTTGGGCTTTGGTGAACTAGTCACCGTCTGGTAAGTCTTTCAACCCAACCTGAAAATTCAATTCTATAACTTCTCCTCTTGCAGTTTTACATCAACAGCCGCGTCGTTCTCTTCGGCGAGTGTGCCCAGTGCTGCTTTAGTCCTACTTCTGATGGTGCTCTCTTCAATTGACACACCCGTTCAGGATGTGTCTCTTCTATTTGCTGTAGACTGGATCGTGTACGTGGATTCTCGTCTTCTCTTAAGGGGTGCATTCTGATTGATTGAATGTAATTTTAGGGATCGTTTTCGAACCACAAACAATATGCTAGGAGACTGTTATGCGGCTGCGGTCGTTGAAGTATTATCCAAGAAGGAACTAATGGCGGCCGATGCAATTTCACAAGAGTCATCTGATTACGATGACCACAATCGTTTGCCCAACTCGATCAGCAAAGAGTTGGAACCGAATGATATTGTGATATGCAACGAGAAGCGCAACGGTACTAGTAAACTTTAGGTGGAGTGGCATAAAATCTACTACTATCGCTAGATGAAGACCCTAATTTAAGGACATCATAGACTCAATAATGCATGAATGCCGTACCAATTTTACACTGTATTGAGCCATTTTACTCATTTCAAACATAGACATATAACTTTGTAATTGTTTACCTCGTGTGGAAGACTCACATTGCGCGAAGAAGCGAAAGACATGATTTAGAGATATCATACAATTAAGGATAGTGATAAACGTATAACCCATATACATACAATACTTACATATTATATGAATATGCAACATTTTTTACTGTCTGTATATAAATAATAAGCATAGATTCAATATTTTTAAGATGTATAAGTTTTGAACGATTTTGTTATCAATCACATTTAGATTAATCAATCAGTATCACGACAGGTGTATCAATCATTTCGTTATGAATTAGAGATGCTCATTAACGATAATTGTTTTAGACAGAATTCCATTATACACGTTATTATATGGTTAGTGAGTGAAATAGAAATTGATTTCAAAAGAAAACCTATGAAACAACTTACGTTATTGTGAAACTGATAAGGAGCGTGAATCTCATTGCCTCCGCCGATTTTGATGCATTCAAATTGCGATTAACGTAACAAACAGCACTTAATTTTTTGTCAAAACTAAGTTTATCAGTAAGCAAACATACTCGAGCAACTTTCAAGCGCTTTTAACAAAAACTACCACTGACTACTACAGCAACAATAATAACAACAGAAAAAGTCAACAGTTAGGAAATTTGCGAATGTTTGGTAATATTACCAACACAAGCATGGCAGCAGTGGCTATATTTTGAGCGATTGCAACATAACCTCATTTGGCGTTTAACTGTCGTGCAGGTGCAGTGTCTCGTACACTGCGGATTGCATGTATTAATTGCTAACCATCTCGAGCACGCGCTGCGAGAAGCATAATATTTATTCAAAGCTGTTTGAAACGCCAGACCAGTATCTTGTCGTCGACGTGCCTAATCGAGACGAATTAGCGGCCAGTTTAGAAATATGCGTCGTAAATGCATACGGGTGTCGACGGCAAAAGCAACGTGAAACGTAGGAAGGAAGGCAAACACCTCGGGGGAGTGCGGACATCGAAGCGAAATTGTTTTCTCAATGAGTTGCGCTCGTTTTCAACACAGCAGTGGTTAAGTTCGCTTCAAGTTCACGTTTTCGTTGCAAGCGTTTCAAATCCGCGCCAGTGCGATTGTGAATTTCATTTCAGCATCGTATGTCGCCACTCGTGTGCTCGCCGCGTGTAGGTGTGTGCGTGTCGGCTCGTGCAATAGAAGGTCTATTTTGAAATCGTCGTCGTCGTCGATCAAACGTATGTGCGATTAAAATTCATTAATCGCCTGATTTACTGCGTTGGTGCGGGAAAAGGAAAGTACACATTGCAATCATGGCTGGCGTCTTCGACATTGAGCTGCACGACGTCGAGACCGTCGAGGTAGACGACTCAGACGACGATGTTATTGAAATTGAAGAGGTATGCGCACATACAAAACACATCCAGCAGCACGTGTTCGTCGTTCATGCAATAAAAACAGCACTTTTCTCCATTTCAGGGTGGTTATGATCAAAATCCTAACGTTAACAAAATACTTGAGTGAGTGTTTGATAAGATACGAATTACGTTTTGCGAGGCAAGGTCATTGCGTTGTTGTTTTTCCCTACTTGGGACTCCGTAGGTCAGACAATCTGGAAACGACCGAGCTGACCGAACAAACCGTCAACCCCGGACAGGAGAAGACCAGCCCCATGGATTTCGAGCTACGTAAAGTACTCGGCAAGGGCGGCTACGGCAAGGTGTTCCAGGTGCGCAAAGTGACCGGGAAGGACAACGGCACAATATTCGCGATGAAGGTGCTCAAAAAAGCATCAATCGTTCGTAATCAAAAGGACACTGCACACACAAAGGCTGAACGTAACATTTTAGAAGAAGTCAAAGTAACGCATCAAATTTTCATTCATCTGCTAGAAGTCTCATTTAAATCTGTGTGTTTTAGCATCCTTTTATAGTTGATTTAATATATGCTTTCCAAACTGGCGGCAAGCTGTATTTGATATTAGAATATTTAAGCGGTGGCGAGCTGTTTATGCATTTAGAACGTGAAGGAATCTTCCTTGAAGATACTGCATGGTAAACACATAGATCATTAGCAGGGCATTTCCATGGCACTAATTGCGTCTTACATCTTTCAGCTTTTACTTATCAGAAATCATACTCGCTTTAGAACACTTGCATCTCCAAGGCATTATTTACAGAGACTTGAAGCCTGAAAACATATTGCTCGATGCGCAAGGTCACGTCAAATTAACCGATTTCGGCTTATGCAAGGAGCACATTCAGGAAGGCATTGTAACGCACACGTTCTGCGGGACGATCGAGTACATGGCACCAGAAATTCTCACGCGCAGTGGGCACGGCAAGGAAGTCGATTGGTGGTCCTTGGGTGCGCTAACGTACGACATGCTAACTGGCGCGGTACGTGTGCCTTTGTAAAAGCGTTCTAATTATAATTTGCCATTGATGTGTATGCCCGTATTTGCAGCCGCCATTCACCGCCGAAAATAGGAAGAAAACAATCGAAAAAATTCTGAAAGGTAAATTAATTCTGCCGCCATACCTCACGTCGGACGCGCGGGATCTCGTACGGAAGCTGCTGAAGCGGCAGGTCGCTGCCCGTCTTGGCGCACAGCCACACGATTCGCTGGAAGTGAAGCAACATCAATTCTTCAAGCATATCAATTGGGACGACGTGCTTAGTCGTAAATTGGAGCCGCCGTTTAAGCCGTGTTTGGTATGAACTCATAAATACGTCGGACTGTCTGGCTCACTAATTGTTTGTGTTGCTACCGTTTTAGACTGGCGAAGATGATGTTTCTCAATTCGATACCAAATTTACAAAACAAACCCCAGTGGATTCGCCTGACGAGTCCACGCTCAGCGAAAGTGCCAACTTAATATTTCAGGTAACGGCCACGTGAATTTATTTGATGACTATTTAATTAGCGAAACCATTACGCTTTATCCATTGTTCGCTAATGTTGCGTTTAGTGCTTGCGTCACAACGCTTAGAATTGCAATGCAAACAAACACTTAATGCATATGTGCATATTTTAGGGTTTTACTTACATTGCGCCGTCTGTACTTGAGGACATGTATAAACCGGCAATTGTTAAATCGCGTTCGCCGCGGAAATCCGGCAGCACGCCACTGCGACACTTCGGATTGAATCTTCCGCCAACGTATCATCATCAAATGCAGCAGCATCATCATGGGCCGATGACGAGTATACGCTATCCTATTCACCTACCACCCACCTATGTGCAATTGAACAGTCAGCAAACGACGTTAGAATACCCTCATCCGTCCTATGTTCACCAGCCACCCTCAACGTTCTTCCCAACACATAATCGGCCGCCGCCGCCCCCCTGCGTGGACGAAATGATGGAAGTAAGCTCAGGTCTACCTCATACATAGTATCAGAATTAGAAATTTTGCAAAGGACAAGTAGTAGCGTTTTAATACATTC
Source organism: Anaulacaspis nigra (assembly GCA_030264675.1). Taxonomy (NCBI): domain Eukaryota; kingdom Metazoa; phylum Arthropoda; class Insecta; order Coleoptera; family Staphylinidae; genus Anaulacaspis; species Anaulacaspis nigra. The sequence continues at coordinate 22,783 of JARJDV010007064.1, read as the reverse complement.
AAAAAGAACCACTCAGAAGCATAAATTTATCGAAATCAATCAATTGCTATTATATAATTATTATTATTGAACTATTATTGAAATGAATGAAGTCTTAGCAGAAAGCGTTGATGCGACGAAGTGGAAGCAACTTACATTATATTATTACTTTTAAAAAATTTACTCTTATTTGTTTACTTTATATTACGCATTAATTACTCTTATCTAATTGGTTAAGTTTATCTTTTTATTCTTTTTTGGGGATTCTTTACGTTTAGTCGCGTTCAATTAGAGTTAACTTATTAACACGGTTTCGTTGCAATACAGGATTGCCCCATGTGCTGGAGAATTCTATAAAATGGACCACTAATTGTTTTCCAATAGTTAATGCAACCGATGTGCATACTAGGTAATACGATAAGTAGCATTATATTAACCATTTTGTTACCAAATAGTTAAATGACAAACACATATGCGCAATGAGTTATTATTGTTATTGGCATTGAACTCTGTAATAATGATAATGCTTGCGTCTATGGCATCAATATTCTAATTGATGGCGATATTCGACGCTTACCTAATGTTTGCATCATGCAGTAACGTCGTCAATACTTTCGCCATTGTAACCAATTTATTTATTATAATTTTAATAGTTGAATTTATGTAGGATAATTTGCAATGAGAATCGATAACACTTCTTTTGATTTTATATTGATATGAAGAAGAATGGAAAGACATTGGGATGCAACTGAGCAAAATATTGATGTATTTCAATTCTTTGCATCTTGCTGATAGGCTAATTTTTACTAACTAAACGGCTATAATATTAAAATTATATTCGCGTAAAGTGTTGAAGCTGAATGAATTGATTTTTTTATAAAAGCATGTCTAATAATATTATGGAAGCCTAACTCATGATTAAATTAATTTGAATCTTGATCACACTTGAATTAATTTGCTATAAAATTGTGTGAAAAATTTTTACGAACCGCCAAGCAATCGGAGTCAAAGTAATATTTATTGTTACTTAATCGAAAGGTGCTATAAACTGTTAACTTCTTGATAATACTATTAAATGAAAGCCTCGCATTACAAACAAAAATCCCAGATGTTTAACAGGTAAAAAACGCATATTTTATAATAGAGTGAATAAAACAATAACTATGCTAATTAGTCATTGCAACGTAAACATTCGAGTGTGACAAGAGAAGCAATATATGAATTACGATTTCATTTGTATTTTAGCATAAGTAGCTCAATTATATGTTGATAACATTTTATTTAGAATTTTGTAACGGTTCTTAACAAAACAAACATTTTGGTGATCATGCTTGCATACACCTAACATATTTAGTTTTATTTTCTTTGTTTTGAATGCGTATAGTGTGAAAGCAATTAATCTAACGAACGATACATGATTGTGATAAAATGCAATCTTCGTTCGGCTTTTCAACGAAACATAAAAAGAAACAAATGTTTGTAATGATATTTTGTAATTATTTAAATATATATATAATAAAAAAAAAGTAACAGGATTGTAAGTTAATTTGAATGATGATAAAGTGAAGTGTTCATGTGTATTTTTTAAGGTATAGTAAGTATCTGTGTAGTCGCGATAAACCTTGAAATGCCTTTGCATTAAACTCAGACGTACTCATAAAATTGACGGAATTATTACTGTTAAAGTAAGAAAACATGCCACCAGTGTTATGTTCCACTGACCATTGCGATATTTATGTTCCATGCGTTGTAAATAATAATAAAGATATTATTGCTAGTTGTCTTATTTCAAACTTAAATTACATGCATTGCGCCATTCGGTGGGAGGTAGAAAACTAACTACATGTTTGGGAATGAGAAACACTTTCGTAATCATAGTAATTTTATAATTGCTGGAATGTATCTTGTTACTGAGCAACATTACAGTATTATTCAGTAATAAGAGGAGAACAAACCTAAGAGCAACACTACACAAGACGTATGCGACATTTAGCATAACAATTTGCACGTGAGAGATTAATGAATTGAAATGCTAAATATATGACATATATAAAATAAATTACTCCTCCCTAAGTTCATATCTAAACATTATAAAAAGTATTATCTTCGTTCTAACATCAGATTAACCTACGACACCATAACTTTCACGGAGCCAGAATCCGTGTGTTCATTACAGAAGTTCCGCGAGAGCAATTTTTATATTTCTTACTTACGATGAAAACCCGGATGGTGGTTGTCCAGGAACTGAGTACTGCGGTCTAAAATTAGCAAAGTTTGCAGCTGCAGCAGCAGCGGCTGCAAATCCGGGCAAGTTGCTTGCATTGAAGCCAGGTGGAAACTGGCTCATTACTTGAGCTGAAATCATTAACATCAGAAACGAGAATCGCATTTAAATATTTAACTTACCAGCAGGCTGGGCATTCGACGATGATGTTGCTGCCAATCGAGATAAAATGCTACGCTCGGACATTTGTAAACGTTGTGCTACAGGTGGAATTCGAGCTAGCGTCGCAGGGAGACGCGACACATCAGATTTCATGTCACTGAGCAACTCTTCTAGTTGATTTAACACTTTATGTAGTACTGCGTTCGCTGGCTTATTGCCCGCTAATGATTCCTTGCTGAGATGCTGATGACTTTCTGCGAGACACTCGACTTCGGCAAAGCGCGCATTCAGAGACATTGCCGGATGATTTGGATCTTGCGTGAGATTCAAATAAGCAGCTCGTCGTAATTGCTCCTCGATGACAAGAGCCTGTTCCAGAAGCTGAAAACAAATTGGTGTTAAAACAAATAAACTAGTCAGAATAATTACCTCTTACCTTAAATCGACGAGCCAAGAATTTGTTCTTGATCTCAAGAAAATTACCCTTCCCAACATCCATTTTGAACGGCTCATTAATGATGGTGAATCGAGCATCGGCTTGAATATCTTGCCAACGTCCATAACCATGGGTTACGATACCAGCGAGCAACCAATAATCGTGTCTGCGGTGCCAAATTTCGTATTCACGACCGGGCGCTGCCGCTTTTTCTTCATTCAGCCAAAGCGTATGTAATTCGGTGAATCCACCATCGGCGATATTAAACATGAATTTACGTTTCGCCTCTTCATCTTCAATTTTAATAACGGCAGGCTCTTCTTTTTTAACTTCACCGACTATAACAACATCATCTTCATCTTTCTTCTCATTCGACGCCGGTTCTTTATCCTTATCCTCGGATTTAATGTCGGCATCTTTAACGCTTTCGGGCTTCTTCTCAATTTCATCCGCATTTTCATTTTCCTTCGTTTCACCGGATTCTTTCACTTCCGATTTCACTTCAGGCTTTTCTTCCTCCTTGGAGATCTCATCTTCCAATTTCTTCCTTGATGCGTCATCTGCAATATCGGACTTCTCTTTGTCTTTGGTTTCTTCAATAACGGGTTCTTCTTTTACACTGGGCTCGGCAATCTCCTTGTCTTTATCGCCAACTTCCGAGGCAGTCGCTGTTGGTGCAGGACTCGGCGCTGCACTAGTTGCAGGTGTAGCACTTGTACTAGTTGTAGTGCTTTTTTCACCGTCCGCGGAAGTTGATGGAGGTGTAGCGGCAGCGGCAGCCGCAGCAGCTACGGCAGCTGCATCAGATGCAGCCTTAGCAGCTTTCTTAGCTTCCAATGCCTTGCGAACTGCCTCGGGCATACTATACTCGCCATTGATGTGCTCAAATTCTTGAACTTTCTTTCTAATCAACGACATAACACCTATTCTTGTAAGTACATGTTGCCGGCTTAGACCTTCACGAGGTACTCCATCAGCGAAAGTCTCTGCATTATCTGCGCCGGGCTCGCATAAATGTCGCATGAATAATGATACATACGCTTTGAATATCTTCTCAGATTTTCCTCGCAAATCGCGAACAAGCCATTGGGAATTAAAAGCGTCTTGTGGCGGCATGCCATATCGCATGATAGCATTGAGGAAAGCCTTTCGTTGACGAGCATTGAATCCAAGGACTTCAATATTTCCACCAACACGAGCCAAAAGTGGTGGCAGTGGACGATCTCTTTCGTCCTTGCGTTCAATGCGTCGGCGACTGCGACGATTCGCATCTCCTTCAGCCTTCTCATCGAAGTCATCATCTTCCTTGTCTTCGTCCGAGCCGGCTGAGAAATCTGAATTGTTGTAATCAGAAAGATTCTCCTGCCACGTGCTATCTTCGCGAGTATCTGTTGTCATTCCTCCATCATTATAATTAACTTGTTTGCGCACACGTTTGCCTTTGCCCAAAGTTCGCGCAATATCTTCTTGTTGCTGTTCATAATGATGACGGAGTAATTTAATCCAATAGGCTGGGTCAGTATTCTCCGCTTCTTGTTTGATAATTTCGGTGTCAACATCTTCTTCGACGTCTCCTTCTTTCGTGACATAAGAAGCCACCTTGAAGGAACTCAAATATTCATTAGCCCAATTTTCTTTTTGCTCAATACCCTCTTTTGTACGATCTAAAAGTTCCTTAACGGCTTTATCATCGTAATGAATGGCTTCATCTTCTTTGCCTTCGTCTTCCTTGAACAATTCTTCGGTACCAAACCGAAGAATGTCGTCTAATTCTTGTTTTGTAAAGTTCGCCCCCTTGCCACCCATTCCAGGACGGACAACCAAGTGCGTCAACATCATTTTACGTTTTGCCACCTGTGTTACACGTTCCTCAACACTGTTACGTGTCACAAAACGATATATCATTACTTTATTGGCTTGGCCGATACGATGCGCGCGAGAAAACGCCTGAATATCATTGTGCGGATTCCAATCCGAATCGTAAATAATTACAGTATCAGCAGTGGCTAAATTAATACCAAGACCGCCAGCTCGGGTTGATAAGAGAAAAACAAATTGTGGCGCGCCGGGTGCATTGAATCTATCGATAGCTTCCTGTCGAAGTGTACCAGTAATAGCACCGTCGATTCTCTCGTACTTGTAACCCTCGCCTTCGAGGAAATCCTCTAAAATGTCTAACATCTTCGTCATCTGTGAGAAGATAAGTACTCTATGGCCCTGTTCGCGAAGTATTTTCAACATCTTCGATAGCAGCACGAGTTTTCCAGCTGCCTTAACTAAGCTGGAGGTTTCATAATTGCCATGAGGGCCTAAAGGTGCTTCTTCAGCGGCAGCCGGGAACAAGTATGGATGATTACAGCATTTTTTCAAATCCATCATAATATTCAAGAGTGATACGCTTTGGCCACCACCTTTCGGATTCAACGCTTCAAAATTACGTGTGAGAATATATTTGTAGTACTTCTTCTGCATTGGCGACAGTTCGACACGAACAATAAATTCGCTCTTTGACGGCATGTTCTTTAATACATCGGCCTTGAGACGGCGCAGCATGTGCGGTCCCAACATTTCATGAAGTTTTTTCACCTGATCTTCTTTCGAAATGTCAGCAAACTCATTCTGGAAACTTGCCAGGTCACTGAACTTGGTGCTGTTAAGGAAATTAAGCAAGTGGAACAATTCCTCCAAGTTGTTTTGTAATGGAGTACCAGTCAACAATAGTTTGTATGATATATTATAACCGGCCAGGATTCTGAAGAACTTTGATTGATTACTCTTCAAACGATGAGCTTCATCAACCACCAAAACAGCCCAATCGATCGAGCCAAGGCAAGCAGAGTCAATAGAGATCAATTCATACGATGTCAGGAGAACATTGAATTTTATTGAGCTCGCACGTATCTTAGATGCACGTCCACCATTCGCACGTGTTGCGTTTTCTTCGAAACTCAGCTCGTTCTCACGAATAACGGCACGACAATCTTTGTCACCAACGTACGTAATGCAATAGAAGTCTGGTGCCCATAATTCAAATTCACGCTCCCAATTAATAATTGTCGAGAGGGGTACGCTGACTAAAAATGGACCTTTGCAATGCCCTTCTTTGTACAGAGAATATAAAAATGTGATCGTCTGAATGGTTTTTCCAAGACCCATTTCATCGGCCAAAATTGTATCAATGCCTTGTCCCCATGAGTAACGTAACCAATTCAAACCCTCCAATTGATAAGGATGCAACTGCATTCCAGTTTCAGTGAAATAATCAGGTTGCTTCTCATATTTCTTTTTAAGATCTGTTGTGGGTTTCTCTGGTGGTGGAGTATATCTTCTTGGTGTAATACGATCATCATCATCAATGAGCTCACGAGTTTTGGATTTTTTGCCCTTCTTTCCCTTGCCACGCTTAGTGTTGTCATTGTAACACGCTGCACGCAAATCAAAGTAATATTCAATAGCTTGTTTCAGTCCAGGCGTATCCTCGGATTCTTCTTCCCATGTGCATTGATCATAGGGCAGTTCACGCCACTTGACAAAGTACAATGTGCGACCATCACGTGTTGTTCGGTGGTTAATAATCCTGTGCACAATCAACCATTCTGGCTTTACACCGTATTTGTAGAAACGATCTTCTAAATCGTTGTCACGCTCATGGCCGATATTTTGCAATCGCTTAACGCGATTATCGGTTTCATCCAATGGCTCTTCTAATTTCGGAGGCTCCTCCATATCATACTTTCGGAAATAGCTGCGGAATGTTAAAGGATGGTAAACATCGATCTGAAGCTCTGTCACCCAATCGCAATACCAATGAGACTTTTCGTGCCATTTAACAAAGAACTCGCGTCTTCTTTGCGGTTTACTTCGCTTCTTCTCAGTTTCGCCTTCTTTTGGCTCTTTCGGCGGAACCTCCACCCAACGCCATGTCAATATCTTACTAACTTTGTACGGCAAAGGTGGACAACTGCAGCGTGGGCATTTCCAATCCCCATCAGGAATTTCCGTTAATGGTGGATTGAGGCAATGCGTGTGATAAGCACCTGGGCATGAATCGCAACAAAGTAACTCGCCGCCGTCTTTGCACACGCGACAGAATTCTTGATGCTCGTCATCGTCTTGCTCGGCAGGACCTTCATTCTCGCAATGGGGGCAGCTCCAGCGACCCTCTGGAGTCTCCTCCAATTCGGGGTCCAGGCAAACCAAATGATACGCTCGTGGGCATGTATCGCAAAGGATTATTTCACCGCCTTGTTGGCACACTTCGCAATAATCTTGATGTTCATACTGCTCCTCACCCTCCGGTCGGCTACTCTTAACCTTCTTCTTCTTCTTGCTCTTATTACCAATCTTCGTTTTGGCTTTGCGCCTCGGCGCGGGAGGTTCATCGGTAGCATCAATTGGTTGCGCTGGTGCTTCTTCAGTTGTACTAGCTTTACTTGAACCATCATAACCGTCTTGCAACATTTGTTCAAACTCCATATCGGAGTCACGCTCGGAGTTATTTGCACTGGCTTCGCCATCGTCTTCACTACTGCCGCGTTTGCGCTTACCAAATTTGATCTTCAAGGTCGGAACTTTTGATTTCTTTGAGGATTTCTTACCTCGAGACCCACGACGCTTGTTTCTACGGGAATCGTCATCATCGTCGTCGTCTTCCTCATCTTCTTCATCTTTGGGAACTTCCTTCGATGCTCCGCGTGATGATCGGCTTGGTTTGCTATATTCTTCATTACCAGCTGACTCGGAAGTCTCTGCTTGCAAATGAGGATTGATGTTTGAGAATTCCCGCCACTTTGCAGCAACCAACATCATCAACTTGGACATTGGCACCTTAAATATAAAAATAAACACGCATAAGTAAAGAGCTAATAATCATGAAGATTTTTTTTACCTTTGGATTTTCCTTCGCAAGCATAGGGCGCACGTGTTGCTGGAATAGCTTGTAGGTCGTCAAATTTGAAAAATCGGACTCGCTGTATTGAAGATCAACATCTATCAAGCCAAACGTGGAGCAGACTTCCTCAATGGTTGGCATGCCAGCGCCTCCAGATGGGGCAACTTCTTGTTGTGGAGTTGTAGGTGTTGCATGTTTTGTGCTCCCGCGTGATTTTCTACCTTTCTTGCTGCTTGCATAATCTGAGTCAGCATTTTCATCTTCAACACCAAAATCACTCTCATCGCCACTATCATTTTTCTTTTTCTTCTTCTTCTTTTTGCCTTTCTTTTCTTCACTTCTGGCCTTTCGTTTCTTGCCTTTCTTCTTTCGTCGACCATCCTCAGGTTCATACTCATCATCATCTTCTTCAGCCTTTTGAGGCGCTTCGTCGGAGTCAGGTGAATTGTCTAGCTGATCGCCGGCACCTTCTTCATTCCCACCTTGATCTTCATCACCTCAAAACAAACAAATGACGTTCAACATGGTACATTGGCAAAATTATAACCATCAAATTAAAATTAATGCAAATTGTTTGCACGACGTCCATTTTGTTTTAAGGGTTTTTGGGTTTGGAACACATTCCCCTCACGCCGCAAGCCCCTCTCGCAAGCTAGACGCTGCGTACCATAGAAAATGTAAGGTGCACTATGCATTGGTATCGTCGCCACCGGTGAAACCACTCGCGTGTTTTCCACGCCACCAAAAATTTTAGGCGACAATAGCAATTCACCACATTTTCACTTTGGCGCAACAATTTTTCTCATTCGTAGAAACATCAGAATATTGCTTATTTTGGCGTCTCACGATATTAACTGCATTTGACTATTGAACATGCTTTGATTGCTCGCTTTTGTTAGCATAGTGGTTGGCGGCAACATTATAAACACTCGCAACACACAACATAATTCGAAAACACTTACCGGCATAAGATTCATCCAATTCTTCATCGGATGCCATTATTCCGTGTGCTGATGGTCAGTAATCACACACTAACTAACGTTTAGAGCGCAATATTTTCTCTGATTCGCGCTCGATTATTGCAATTAGTCTAGCGGTTAATCTCAATTGTAGACACATACGCACGCACCATGTACCACCGCAATCGTCTTTTACTAACCCGAATGACTCCGACAACGCGACAACAGCGCCATCATCATTAAAATAATTTACTTCTGAGCGCATGCGCATCTTAAACGTTATAAACCGGAAACGGAAGAATTTATTATTTGAATCATCAATTGTTGTATTACGAAAAGATTTTATTAAGACATCTAGCCATTAACACCCATTTCCAGCGTCTCGAACAGCGTATCCAGATCAATTCGAATTTCCAAGCGGAAAATACGTTACAAGAACCTGTGAATAAATTTCCTCATCCACCTCACTGAAAATACAAAAAATAACACGATCTATTTTATCTTCATGAGCTTCTAATGCTTTGCGTATTTCTTGTGCGCTAACATGTGCTGCTGGTTGCACGGGGTATCCATAAATTCCCGTGGAAATACTAGGAAAGGCAATAGTTTTTAAATTCAATTTGACCATTGTTTCCATTGCATTCTTGTAACATTTCCGAAGTAAGTCCGGTTTCTCTCCTTGCGGTCCAACGGTTGACAGCACGACTGTAATGAATCTTATTAATAAACCACCTAATAATAATTTTAAAAAAGCATTTTACATTTCGCGGGCAATTGATAACCTCCACTAACTTTTACTTCACCAACATTGCAACCGCCATGCGTTCGATTTTCCGCAAGAAGAAACTTTCCAGCAGCATTGTTAATAGCTCCATCCACACCGCCGCCCCCAAGTAGAGATTTGTTAGCTGCATTCACAACTGCATCCACCTAAAACAAATTCATAATTTAAAACATCCACAGTGCTTTATTCAATAAATTACTTCAAGTGTGGTAATATCTCCGCGAAATACTGAGATCTTTTTACATAATTTTGAATTCTTCGTTGCATTGATAACAAAATCGGCGGGCATCGGGCTCTTCTTCGGAGGATACTTTTTCTTCAGCACGTATTCATCCCAAGTCATGAGATCTTCCAAAGTGATAAACTTGTCACCGCAGTAATAATCTTTGCGCTTATCGTGTAGCGGCATTTGAAAATATCGTTTCTTCTCGTCCTGCCATGAAGTGCTCATCGTTTGCTTCGGTTGATAAGATACAAAACGAACGTAAGTATAAAGCAGAGGATTCGGCAAACTCCCAATCAGTGGGGATGAATTGAAAGTGGATAGCGAACTCGTACAATTTAAGTATTCTCCTGACCCGTTGATAATGTTAGGTCCAGGTTTAATGCGGCCTCGGGCCAATCTGGAACCAAATTTGAAATATATAAATTCGCCAAAATGTGTCATTTCTATAAATAATGATATAAATTTTAAAATTAATTAATTTCTAACTAATGTCAAACATCAAATCAACAGACATTTTTCACAATCACTATGGAAATTCAATAAGAATAGTTATACAAACTTTTTTGTATTCTATACCCTCCTAATCCACAGTTTGTATCAAACGATTGATTTTGGAGTGCTAAGTCTATTATGCATATAATGTATCGATAGCGATAAACGACAGTACAGTGTAAATTTACAATATACGTACTCGTTTATTTTTTTGGGTAAAATCTTGCGTGGGCAGGTTTTTTGGCATAATGTAGTAGCATAAAGTAATCTAATCGCTCCTCCTTGATAAAATATTATTCATTGCGTCCTAAATTCAGATAATAGATGTAGGTAGAGTGAGAGCTTCCATTGATTAAAATTGATTTACACGTCCAAGTTGTAAACACGCGGTGGAGTCGCGCGCTGAGCTGAAAACTCGCGGCATGCGCACACATTTTATCGATAGACAACGTATTTCACTGTTGCATTTCACATTTTCGCGTGAAACAAGAGGCGCGCAGATGTATCCGCCTCCAGGATCAGCGCACTTTTCGTCGCCGCGAATTGCCGCCAGTCGTTTGCACAACAAATAAGTGATACGATCGTCTTCAATCTACTGCCTCATTGCGCAAACAGCGCGCCGAACTAATCAATCCACCACTCGGGAAAGTAATTGTGTCAATTTCCTGGAGTTCCTCGCAGGAATGCGTAGTTTAACACACTTCACCGTACTATGGACGTTCGTCCTCCACTTTGGACAGCAGGTACGTGCAAAGTTTAATTTTGTATGCATCGCAATTCACACAAATATTTTCGGCGCTTATTACACTAACGAAATATAATTGATCGATATAAATCGCTGCCGATCAAAGCGCGAAAAAAACACACACATGTAAATCGTTTATGTAAACCGAATCTCACGCGCCAAAATGTGTTATAACAAATACAGTTGCTTTTTAGAAATGAAGTTCTTATAAACTCCTAGTTACGGATTACACATGCTCCGTCAATTTTCAGCAGATAAACGAACGTTTGCATGTGTTTACACAAATGGGAGTGCAATGTTACTATGACGTATTCACCACCAGGATACAGATGCAGTTTGCTGCAAATCCACACAAAAAACCGAAGTGAAGCAGAGCATTTCAATATCAGTAAATTAGGTCTTTTGTTGAAATAAATTTTAATTAATTTTATCATTGCGCTAATGCGTACGATAAGCGGAAAAAGTAATTAACGTTACGCTTTGTTATTAAAAATACCAGCCGCACTCGATTGCGTTTATTACGTTTCTTAATAAATCAATCAATCTGCTTAGATATTATCACCGTAAAAATTGACGGTGATATATGAGCTAAATGGCCCTGTATCAAAATACGTTTACTTATTAGCATTCAATATCCGTATTTAGGCTTGATCATTATACTGAACAAACATCAATTTAACTTATTAAATTTCTTCGCACTTATCGATTATGGAAATACAGCATTATTAAAATCCATAGCTAGTAAGAAGTAGTATTACACCCTAGCCTCGATTGGAAATTTTAGCAAGTACAGTAAAAATACAAAACAAAACAAAACCAAACACATTGATACTTTGAGATAATAAAATAATTCAGTTCAATATGTGTACTTCATCATTGAGTAAGCCGATGATATGATTACTATCATACATATACGTTCAGTATCTCTGTACGTAATTGCGCGACAAACAAAAGCAAACAAGTCGGAACAGAATAAAGATAATAACGTAATAAAGTTCCTTCACTTGCCTTAGGTAATTGGAGGCCACGAATGCAAATTAGACATTAGTCCAATACCCAGCCAAGAGGGAAAATGCATAGATCTGAGTATTGCATGGCAAATTACCCAAAGTATGTAAGCACCCAATACAGATCGTCGATAAAATCGTTGCTATTACACTTACTTATTTTCGCAGTCGGAAAAGGGGGTAGTTACGAAGACGACGAGATTGACAACATGGGTGTTCTGAGTATTGTTAATAGTACGGAAACAGACGAGCATTGCTGGCATGGAAGCGCGCCGAGCGAAAGAAAACTACTGCCAATTGTATGCATGCGGTTATTAATTCAAAATTGTATGCACCTAACTCTTCAATTTCGCAGGGAATTGAAAACAGCACCATTATAAAGTGTCAAGGGTTTCCACTGAAACTCATGCGGAACTGCAGCTACAACTTTGCAATCAATTCCCTGAATTGCAGCCAAAACTTTACAATACCAGGTAAACGCATTTGTTTGTACGTGATGTACACAAAGACACCGCGGGTATACCCAAAATACGCTTATTTTGCAGAATGTTTCAATGGTACTTGCGATTGCAGTAAGGTAAAAGTGCAGGTATCGAAGGTAACTATTAAGAAGGTGCACGAGGAGAATAACACGTATATTATCGAGTGGATTAGAAATAGCAGCTATCCGCTCAAGGCGATTTGGTTCGAAAGCTACGACAATAATAATCTTCTCTCATACAAGCAACAAATCGAAATAAACGACAGTGCCATATCATCTGCCGAAAGAGGCAGCATGCAAGCGCCGATCAATCTGCCATTGAATGACTCTTTATGCATTACGTTCATGGACACGAAAAATTGCAATCAAAGCACGCCTGCTTGCTTCAAACCCGATTTTAGGCCTCCCACGAATAACACGTTAAAAATCACAATTGTGGTTGTAATCTTCCTCGTGACAATCGCAATCGTCGGTGCATACTTCGCAATTTCAACACACATCAAGATCAAATCACGCCAGCCGCCAACTATCCATAAAATGCCGCAAACGGTGCCAAATATTATTTACACGCCACTCACTGATCCCTTTGAAATCTCGCCTAGTAGCCTTCAGTTTCTTGAAGAGATTGATAGCGGCAATTTTGGAGTTGTTTACAAAGCCATCCTGAATGACATTCAAGGCGGCAGAGGATTAGTTGCCGTAAAACAATTGAGATGTACGTTGCTATGTGGCTAACTTTCAGAATGATTCTATCATTTGCTTGCAGCTAAAAATATTGATGAACGTATGGCGTTTGAGGAAGAAATCGATACCATGAAACACATCGGTTTTCATCCGCATATTGTTAAACTTGTTGGCTATACAACAATTCAGGAACCACTCTCCATAGTGATGGAATACATTTCGTTTGGTAGTTTGAAAAGTTATTTAGTTGGATTACGAGAAAAATGGAATGAAGGCTCCGTTTTTAATGAGTATCTTCATGACATAATAGTATTGATTTCCATTACATTGCAATTGTTTTAGAAATTTAAATGAGCCTCCATATATTCACTCATCAATTAGCAGTCAAGGTTCGAGATATGAACGAAAACAATTACAATCAGTTTCCAGTAAGTTTATCAATCATGTTTAAATTAAAAGAAGTAAATTGCATTCTTTTTTTAGCTCAATACACAACGTTATCAACGGATTCTGAATCGTTTTCTGTGGGCAACTTAATCTATGTACTCGATCACAAAGAATTGCAAAGCTTTGCCCTTCAAATCGCAAAGGGCATGGCGTATTTGGAGAGTATACCAATAACGCACCGAGATTTAGCTGCAAGAAACGTACTCATCAAGGAGGGTAAAATGTTAAAGATTTCTGATTTTGGCATGTCTCGGCTAGGTGCGTACGTTACGAGCCGAACGAAACGAATTCCAATGCGTTGGATGGCAATCGAAGCCCTAGAGAATAATCGCACGGATAGCAGAAGCGACGTGTGGTCGTACGGGGTTGTTTTGTGGGAAATTGGCACATTAGGTGCAATGCCCTATCCCGAAATACCTGACGGGTTATTTATGAGTAGAATAAAAAATGGATACAGACTTGCGAGACCTGAAATTTGTACAGATGAGTTGTACGAATTAATGCAAAATTGCTGGCAGGAAGATGCAAATTTGCGTCCAACCTTTCAAGCAATTGTTAACTCTCTAGAACAAAAAATGACCAAAGCTTATGTTGAATTTGATCAGATTCAGAAAGATTATGTGTTTCCTCCTATGGAGATTAAATAAGTAATTTATACATGTCAATAAATGTAATTATCCTTAATGAATGTGCGAAAATTATTTGAATTACGATAATATCCGGTTCTTTCTATGTATCTGGTATCGACGAAATATATCAACTGACTGTTGGATTTACCACTGGCGGCGCTACGGAGCAAAAGTGTCTGTCAACAAATATCAGATGATTTCAGCTACTGACAAAGGCGACTTAAAGTTATGTTTAATGTGAATAACAATCCATGAACGGGCAATAATTATAAATTTAACATTCCGGTTAGTGCACAATTAATCGCCTGTGATGATTATCCCGTCTAAAGTATCACATGAGCAGTGTTGACGCTACAATTCATTGCCAATCAGCCAGTCGCAAAATACCGTAATATGAACGCGTTCATTCGCGCGTCTTTTGCATAAAATGTAAGTGAAACACATCTTTAGGACATGTTCCATAAGGCGGATAATGGCAAAGGTAGTTTCTTGGAGCAAACTAAAGCAGCTCGTGAAGAACGCGCTCTTGAAAAACGACGTGATGTTGCTGCCATCAGAATACAATCTCACGTTCGCGGTTGGTTAACGCGGATACATTTTGCTACAAAGATTTTGTAAGTACCGTTATCGTTCTGTAACAATATCACGAAAACCAATGGTTGTTATTGCAGGCATGATTTTGATGATATTATACCTGAAATCCACGATGATATTCGCCCTGTATTCAAGCCTGCAATTGGTATCTATCATTACACAAGGCGATTTTTACTCGTCTATCACAAACGACGTGATAAAGAGCGCTTTATCAAACTATGCAAATACTTGGTGGCTACCCTAGAGTGCGATTCACCCAAATTCAGCTATGTTGGTGTCAGCATGAATAAAGAGTATGTCTTGCAATGGATCACTCACATGAGTGATATTCTGTGGAAGGCATGCCAGTATCTGGAAGACCTAAGGCCAGAATTTGCAAGTGATACCAAAATAATTTTGGTACTTCTGCACACTCTTGTATCCTATACTGGAACAAAGACATGGATGATACTCAAGCACAAGAACATGGAAAAATTGCTGCCAGGCATGAATCAATTGTGTGCCAACTTGATGGGCCAAATATTTCATAAAGGATTTTATCTTATACTGAAGGTACACCAATAAATTATTAATATTATTACATATTACTTAAAAATGTTCTAGGCATTGTTATTGAAAGGACTGGGACGCGTTAAAATATCATTCAATAAAGTTTCTCTGACTGCAATTTTGACATTGTCTCTGCGCCCAATGATATCCGCAAATTTCAGCGATAAACTGATGACCATGTTCCTGATACACATTCTCTCAGTGCCAGGATTTATTCTACATTTGGAGATATACACGCCGGAAAGTTTGGGCAGTATCGCGCATTATAACATCTTTTCAAAAAGTTTGGAACTACTCTCTAGCCAGCAAACAATGCGCATTGTTTTCAATACACTCGAGGGCAATTATGCATTATGCTTATTGGCAAATTTATTACACCTGGCACATATCGGCAGGGAGACAAGTTTGCGCGAATTAAGCTTTCCCACATTCACCGTAGTTGTGACGGGATTGTTGGAAAGTTGCCAGAACTATGTGGTGAGCAAACAATCGAATCTAACACATTGGCACCCAGTGCTGGGATGGTTTGCTCAACCAATGGATCCAGCACTGCACGCTGCAATGCCCCACGTCAAAGGGCAATTGCACTTGTTATGGAATTCATCGATGATACGTATTTTGCTTGGAGACTTTCTAGCAGCAATGGTAGAAGGTGTTGAAGCACCACAAGCTAGTCATAGTCCAGTGCACAACGGGGGCGGCTTTTCTGGCGCTAATTTTATACGTAGAGCCCTCGATTCTAGAGGCAACCGGCAAAATATAAAGAATTATAGAGCACTCGGCAGTCCAGATGTGCATCGCGTTGTATTGATTTGTTCGATGTATCACACGGCTTTAAATACACTCAACCAATTAAAACTTGACATTTTAACTGGTACAAAGCAAAACAGCAGTCGATGAATTATTAATTATGCTTTTGTTCCAGGTTTATGCTATCAAGGTGGAATTTTATACAATTTGTGGCTGTTTTTATGTTCGTTAGGGCCCAATTGTGGGCTTAAAACATTCTTGGATCATTTGGCAATTAACACCAAGTGTACTGCGCCTGAATTCCAAATGCTTCAGCTTATTGCTGATAGTATGACGCACTATGTCACGTAAGCTAATAATGTTCTTGGAGTGATTCATTATTAAATTTCCGGCTTTGCAGCATTTTAGATGACGTGGAAATGTACGAACAGCAGGAGGAATTCAAATTGAATGATTTTATTGTGATGTCTAATTTTTTAAATAGTTTTCTTTATAAAGCAATATTAGGAAACCTTTTTGGTAAAGAACTAACTAGCTTATGTTACACTGAACTAATTTGGACTTTTGTAGATCTCAAAACAATTCAAACTAACACCTTGTTCCAGTCTCTGCACACTTTACTGATGGTGCTCTATCGCAGAGACTGCCGAAGGGTTTATGCTCCGCAAGGGCATTGGATTTTGCGAGAGATGCGTATGATACATTTCATGAGCGAGCTGGAGAAAGGCAGACGCGCGTATCAATTATTACTGCAAACAATGCCGCACGTAATTCCGCATGAAGATCGTGTACGCTTATTCCGTAAATATATCACTAATGAGAAAACCGTACTGGGGTTAACTGAAAGTGCATGTGCATCCCCCCAATCTACTCTGATAACAGTACATCGCTCTCGTATCGTCGAGGATGGATACAGACAACTTGCACTGTTGCCTGCTCAAGCCCTAAAAGGTGTGATACGCGTACGTTTCATAAACGAACAGGGTCTTGACGAAGCAGGCATAGATCAAGATGGCGTATTCAAAGAGTTTCTTGAAGAGAGCATCAAACGTGTTTTTGACCCATCACTAAATCTTTTCAAAGCAACTAGTGAGGAACGTCTGTATCCATCGCCAACCTCTTACTTGCAAGACAACCATTTGCAATTATTCGAATTCGTTGGTCGCATGCTTGGTAAAGCAGTGTATGAAGGAATTGTGGTTGACGTTCCTTTTGCAAGCTTCTTTCTGAGCCAAGTTCTTGGACAAACTGCTCAAGCTTTGTACAGCTGCGTTGATGAACTACCGTCACTGGATGCGGAAGTGTATCGGAGCTTAAGCTATGTTAAGCATCACACAGGTGACGTGTCTGAGTTGGACTTGACTTTCAGTATTGATGAAGACAATATGGGTCGATTAGTCACACATGAATTAATACCAGGTGGCAAGGCAATACCGGTTACGAACGATAACAAGTAAGATTATCGCAAGCATGAAACTAACAATTACTCATTAGTTATACATTACAGGATCAATTACATTCATTTGGTTGCGCATTTTCGAATGCATGTCCAAATACGCGATCAAACCGCTGCGTTCATAAGGGGTTTTCGCGCAATTATAAATCCGGATTGGTTATCACTGTTTTCAACGCCTGAGGTGAGTTCAATGCCTACCTTGCGTTACAAATTCGACCGAAATGGCAGCGTATTGTGAGCATTTCACACCTTTCACACCTGAAACAATGTGTCGTATTATTTTCAGTTTCAACGTCTAATTTCTGGCGATAATGTCCCGCTGGATTTGCGCGATTTGCGTAAGCACACTCAATACTATGGCGGTTTCCACGACTCGCATCGCGTCGTTGGATGGCTGTGGGATATTTTAGACAAAGATTTCAGCGAAGAGGAGAAGGCCATGTTTCTAAAAGTAACCGTGACTATAAAATACGAGGGGCATTCGTCCTAATCTGTTTGCTCGTTTTCTAGTTCGTAACGAGTTGTTCGAAGCCACCTTTGTTAGGATTTGCGCATTTGGAGCCGCCGTTCTCAATACGTTGCGTCGAGGTTGGCGATGACGAAGATACTGGTGATACGATAGGTATATTGATATTTTATGCATTGGAACGATGACTGTTGAAATGTTAATGATCTTTCAGGCAGTGTAATCCGCGGTTTTTTCACAATACGTAAGAAGGATCCGTTGAATCGTCTGCCGACATCGTCGACATGCTTCAACCTGCTGAAACTGCCCAATTATCAAAAGAAGAGTACGCTGCGTGAAAAACTTCGCTACGCAGTATCGTGCAATACCGGTTTTGAACTTTCTTAATATGCACTCCCACACAAGCAGCATGAAACTCGCACACAAAGCGAAACAACAAAGGACCAAACTTATGAAAAATTCAATTTTATGGATGGTATTATTATACAGACATTTCTAATCTAAATCGTAGCGCGAATTAACATAGAAACGTAGAAATGGTAAAACTGTTTGATTGTGTGCTTTACATACAACTTTTATGCCTAACATGAAAAACGTAATTGTACATATTGCAAATAAATAAGTGTCACAAAATGTGTGAGTGCTTTGACCTTGGCGTGCAAATTCTTGCAGATAGGAAGAATAGAACCTTCGCCACCTTCCTTCATGCCAATCTACCTGAAAACGTACCTTTCACGACCTAATTTTGCCAGTTTCGACGTAGAAGCGAAAAATTACTGCACAAAGTTCATCAACTCTTTGTTTACTAATTTTAAGCAGCCTTTTCATATCATCTATAAATAATAACAACGCATTAACCTTTGTTACGTTGAGTTGTGCATATGCCCACAATCGTCGTTCAATTACAAACAAAGGTACACATCAGTTTAAGAAAATGTTATTTATAATTCTCTTGACGCTACCTTTGTGCCCATGCCGGCTGTCGCTTTTTATATATACACAAAGTATCTTATTTTTAGCGTATGAAATATTACTTTTCCGAGCCGGATATAACCTTACCATGAAACCGCACGCGAATAACGAATCGGTCGCAATATTATAAATAATACGCAGTACAACAAAGCAAATAGATAACATTTTGTTTCATACCTGTATACTGATAGCAAGACGATTGTTAATCACACTAAACTTTGTCCACTGCACATGAATAATGCATTGATATTAAATCACGAGCTCAAAGTTTGCAGAATTCAACAATAAACAGCTGATCTATTGAAAAGACGTTAGGAATATTTCCGAAACGCATGCGCAGTGCGCACTATGTTTTTAGGTAGATTATATGCAAGTGAAATAGTCAATTTCAATAAATATTATATGCTTTGGTTTGATAAATGAACCATTGAATTAACTATACAATATAAGGCTACGTCGATAAGAGTAAATGTTGTTATTATATTCATGACATTGTTTTGCCAGGGGGCGCAAAATATTATGCCTCATCAAAAACAATTTTCTTCTCTGAAAAGCACTGCTCTGCGTTGTTACCTATAAATCCGTAAATCATTCTCGGTAATTGCTTATACGTTTGTTTAATTTATTTCAGTCAAACAGCTGATTATTTTGAACAATTGAGAGCAACTTTTCTTTTTGCGTAGCTGTCTTACGACTGGCACTTCGGTCCCGATCGTTGCGAGTCGACCAAGTAGACTAGCAGTACGTACCGACTCAATTCCCATTCACACATTCAGTACGCATCACGCATCCGACCCCTGCGTTCGCGACGCTGCGAGCGTCACAACGAAGGCTGAACGCAATCTTCCAGCAAGCAGCAAACGCGGCAGAGGCATTCATTTTAGTGTTAAGTAACGTTTATGACAAAGGACGGCATCGTCAGGACGTGCTTGATGCTTCAGCACCGAGTTTGATAGCATTTCCTTGTGCTGCTTTACGTTCGTGCGTGCGACGACACAAAGAAAAAGGGACTAACGCCCGTTCGACCGTTCGCATGTACGTTGTCTGCTGCGTCCGCCTGGTTTGTTCGTGTTCTCTCCGAAAGTACGTGTGTGTGAATTTAGTGAGTTCGTGTCGAATGTATTGCCTCTGTTCGTAATTGCCGTCGACGGCGGTGGATTTGTAACATGTGTGTATGCAATCAGTAAGTACACTACTGATAGCCGCTTGCGCAAAAAAACCAAAGAAGCGATGCCGTGCTGGTAATACAATACAGCACAAAGGAGTCTCAAGTCTGGCTGAAGTGTGCACCGCAATTCGCAACGAACGGAAACTGGAATATAATGCCAGCGTGAGTAAGATAGGCCTGCACGCAAGGCTTGCTTGTCAGCAAAAAGAGAGTGTGGTGATGAGCACACTGTAGGTGCCCTGACACCACCAGGGGTTGCGCAAGTGCTGAAGAAGACGACCACAACCAAGACGCCGCGACGGCGGTAAGCGCGCAGCGAACAAAGGAGGCGGCACGCATACACGGCGCACGGTGGTGCAATATTTGATGGCTGTGGTCGGCCCGAGCCGCCACTCGAGGGGGTCGATGTCTGCAGTCTCGATGTCGCTGATGCAGGGTGCGGCGGGCCCGACGGCCGCCGGGGCACAGCAAGGCGGCCTCCACGCCGCCCAACCGTATTACCATCCGCAGCACGCCGCCGCGCCGGCACACACACAGGAGCAGGTGCAGCCCGATCGGCCCATTGGGTACGGTGCCTTCGGTGTCGTATGGTAAGTGATGATGATGAACAATTTACTCAATGCATGCATGTAAGGTACATGCGAACACAACCTACGTAGCAACGCAAAAAGACGCGCGCGCGTCGGAAAATCAATTTGTCGATGGCGAGAGGCGAAAAAAGTTGAATTGGATTCCTTGGTGCGCGGTGCCAGTTCATTGACTACTGCCGCCCGTCATCAAATTGCCGTGCATTTTTTCCATCCGCAGCGACGTCGCTGGCGCAAGAGAGCGGGATCGACCACCTGCCCTAAAACACCAGTGACAGCTGGTTCCGCGCCGCGCCGGGTTTTGCTCGCTCTTCGGCTGCCACTGCGGATGGCGTTCTGGCTCATAGCTCTGAGCTCTTTTTGGTCTATATGCCCATCGTGTGCACAATGTGTTTGTTCGATGGTACCCTGAAGGCTTCTTTTATGAACGCTTTCAGCCAAGCGCAACGCCCGCTCGTCATATGGCAACCAAGCGCGCGGTTGTGGTTTCGTTTGCGCACTCAGTCGCTCACGACGAATCTGAAATTGTCTTGAATTTCAGCCTGCCGTGCGCGCGTTTCCCACATGAAATATGCGAATTATTGGAATTGACCTGCTTGGGAACGCGCGCTGCCGAGACACCCGAACGTCTCGATTACTTTGTTAGAAAACTTCAGAGAGCACGAAGGAGAGCTCTCTCTGCAACAATACCGAAATCATTGTACGCGCTACGAAGAACCGGTTCAGTTGTGTATGTGTTCCGAGAGATGATCATGATGATGATGTTCTTCTTCTTCAGCTTTTGGACGCGCTGGACGAACGAGCGAACGCATTTCGTTTGCCGCTCGCAGTTACCTGTCGAACCTGCGCCTTTTCTCTATCAGCAACAATGCGTTGCGCTGCTCGATTTCGCATTTCTACCTGAAAATGACGAAAAGCGCTCGAAGGGCGGCATTATGCGTCCGTCCGTCCGTCTAATGCCGTGCGACCAGCCGAACTTGATTTAAACAGGTATTAGGCGTGTGTGCGATGCGCTCTCGTTCATCATCCAAGGATCCCGTTCCGAATGCGCGCACTGTCAAACAACAACAGGCCCAACAGTCGAAAGGATTTCACAAGAACGTGTTTTTATGTTATGAGTTACCATGCACATGCGTCGATTGTTATCAAACAATCGTCGTTCTTTTGATGCGCGCGCGTTCTCATTACATTGTTCAGCGTCGTCGTGCTTTTGGATTTAATGTCGTATGAATTGAGAGAGCAACAATTCGGTAAAAGTGTAACACAATTTTCGTACACGAAATTTAGCGTTATATAAAAACCTCGTCTGCAATCTTTTTAATACCGCAATAAAATGCTGCTTCACCTGGTTCGAAGGTGTTCACCTGCTGCTGCTGGTGCAAATGCACCTGCATTGATTCGCTAAACTTTGCGCAGATTGAGATCGAGCAATTGCAGCAACATCATCAAGCCGTTCATAATTCAAAACGTGGGATGACGAGAACGTAATAGCGAGCAGACTGTCGCCGCCGCGCAGTATTGGCGGTGCTGGACGGCGGCGCCGATCCTGCGATATGATGACGTGCCGGCTAGACGAGATGCTGTCTGTCTGTCGCCTTCCTTGTGCGCATCGAACGCGATAAGCGCCCAAAGGGGTTGCTGTTGCTCCTCTCATCGAGTCGACATGCAAATACAGTTAGCCAACTAGCTGCTGCTCGGCTGCAGGCGCTCTCTCGTCGTGATTGCATTCGAATTTGTATCGACGCACGAGCGCCGTGCAACTCGACTAATGGGTGCTAATTGCCAATTATCCATCACATGCCGCGACGGCTAACGCTACACTTTTGTGCAAAAATAAGTGCAGGCCGCCGTATGACTCGGTTCCCAGGATTACACGCCATCTCGCTTTGAAGATGGATGCAGCGATGCACATTTGGTCGTTTAATTTCACTTGGAACGGGCGCACACACCCCCTGCTACCATTGCGTTGTTGTATATACGTCGCGGTGTATAATAGCGGGACTTTGAGGGTGCACGCACAGTTCTAAGCTAGCGATAGGATAGGGGAAGCCCAGCAACCCGGGATACGTGTTCTAGGGAGACGCCGCAGCCGCGA